>JZKD02S1716713.1:3526-18098 GCA_000966675.3 Picea glauca | reverse complement strand
AGGTCAATTAGTTTGTTGTTTACTGTTTTCATTAAGTAGTTTAATTCATATATAATCGTAACTAGATTTATATTAGATTGTTTAATTTCAGTAATGTTTATTTCTTTTTCATAAATATAAAAATCAAAAAGAGATTCTTGGCTGTCTTAGGGCAGAAAACACATGAGTTTTGCAAGTTTTAATTAAATCCGTTGTTTGTTTATAATGCATATTTGTGAATAAGTAATATTAAGGCTAATAATTAGATAGTTGATTTGAGTTATTATAATAGTTAGATTAGTGTATTAGTTAGTTTTTAGTTAATTTCTTTTATTTAATTTCTTTTATTAGTTTTAATTAATTAGTTTTAGTTTCTTTTAGATTACTTAGCTCAGATCAATTCTCTCTTTGGTTTTCTTCAAAGACCTTAGAGCGGCCAACGGAGCTGTTAAACTCGTCAGGGTGGTCCATTCCAAACGGCTTGGGTTATTTAGACAACCCCGGACCGGTTCCACTCTCCTAGTTGACGGACGGTCAATTTCGCCCGTTAACAGTGTCCTTCCTTATCCTCCTCTTTTCCATGCCCATTGGAGTTTGATCCTTTGACTCCCAGGTTAACATCCTTTCCTTCCTGTTTGTCTTCTATTTCAGGGGTAATCTGCACCTTTCCCCACTCCATACTCGGCGTTGATTAACTGGAGTCCTGACCTCCGTTGAACTCTGCACATGCACTGTGTAATTAAATTCGAAGTTTATCAGGCCATCAAAACTTCACGAACAATCCACATCATTTATAACTAATACGAACAAGAATGAAAGACATTTCGATTCCAATGTGTTTTCTGAGCTCTCGTTCGGCTCTACACTTTTTTTGGGTTTTTTGAAACTTCAGTTTTCGGGACTTTCGGGACTTCATTACGCAGTGACTCACAACCTCTTGTCACTCCTATTCCTAAAATCTGATACACGGTTTCTCATACGTGATCCAACGATCCTCGATGAGCTAATTTGCCGATACGACTCTTTACGCGTTAGCCTTCTTGACTAACCTCTTAGCCCATATGACCTTTATCCCATAAGACCACAGCCTTATCTCCTATTGGGGTTTTAGACTTCGAAATACCGAAATGCATAAACTTCTTGTCCACGGGATTCCCGATTCTCCGAATCCCGATTTCCCGATGTGACGTCAGCTAGGCCCCACAACGGAGCTTTCATTTCGGGAAATCCCCCGAATGCTCTGATCTCCTCCATGCGTCCTTCTATGATGGATGGTCCTGATCGCTTCTCGCGATTTCGTGGTTCCAATTGTCCCTGGTGTCTCGTCTCCAGGATTCGCGAAATGTTGAACCCCGATGTGCCGATTTGACTTTTCTATCGGGACTTTCCCCGATGACAAAATCCTTTGTCAACTCAAAACCCCGGTAGCCTTTATACCGACGGGTCGCTCGATCTCCGCCACATGTCTCAACTGTTGGACGGTTCAGATCAAATCTTGGGACTTCGCCCGGTGCAAGGTAAAAAACGCTCACCTATGTGAGTCCGGGTGTCCGGATCTCCGAGTTGGACGATCGCGTGACACACGTCCTTCCTTAGATGGACGGTTCAGATTCCCTCTCACTATTTCAGAATTTGAAATGTCCCGACCTTATCGACCTCGAGAACTCCGATATCCTAAATGCTGATATCCCGTTAGCCAACTCCTTTCGTGAATTTCACCCTCCTGTTCACGAAGCTTTAAAACTCCGTGCAACTCTCTACAGATCCGACGGCTGTCGGGTAATTTTCTCAAGATCTAACGGCTCACAAGGGTTCACCTTCCCTCTCGAACAGATCCTAGATCTTCCACACCACCGGTGTGGAGTCCTCTCTCCCTGTGGACTCATACCACAATGGCTATGGTTTCATAACACCGCTGTACCTCCTGCACTTTAAAACTCGTCAAGTAACTCCTTGACATTTTGGAGCAAACTAGGGTACGAAATTGGCCTTCCAGACCCAATTTCCCCTCACATTATCGGTCCAAAGACTGCTCCACTGGCCCATCTAGGCTCAGTGTCAACACCTTGGCTCTGATACCAAACTGTAGTGCACCTATTCTTCTACTAAGGTTTAATCGCTCTTAAAAGAAGACTATAACACCACTTTGTACATAACTCATACAGATGTTATTTAACCCACATGCATTTAAACAATAAACACATTCAACATAGAGCATTCATATGAATTAATGCCATAATCAGATAGCAATTAGCTTTTCATATTAATTCATATACACAGCGAAAAACATGATACATAAGCAACACAGTTATGCAAAACATGATCAAAGCATAATCAGATAGTTATCTTTATCAATGGTATATTCCACCAACCAAGTGCAGGCCTTCCACCTCCTAGCCTTAGACCACACTACTCATCAGCTCAACAGTGGGTCACCCCCGAGCTGGGACTAAGATCCACCCCAAGACAAGGAATACTAGGCTAGCTGAGGTTACAGGGAAAACAACACACAACCACAAGGAAGGAATTCTCTCCCAGGAACCTCCCACGCTCACTGCCCACAGACCCTCATTCCCCACATGCTTGTTCCACCCCAGGAGAATACACCTTCTCTGTCACCTGGACAGTCCTTTGGCTTCTAATCTCCCTTGCCTTGGGTTACAGGAACAGGCCGAACTAGAAGTCTTCGGGCTCTATGTCAGCTACAGGGTTCTTTCTAGGAGTCCTCTCATTCCTCCGCGCACTCTCTCACCTGGAGAGAGTCGCTCACAGGCCAACAACCTGTTCTACCAACCTCAATCACCTCTCTCACCTAGAGAGAGCGTTGTACCACTAACCAACAAGACCCCACGCAGTCCAGCACTGCGTGGTCACAACAACCCATGGGGAAAACAGACATGGGCTTTCCAACGGGTTCAACAATGGCAGGTCACTTCTTATTTCCCAATCTGCCAACACAAGATAGACTCACACTCTGGTTTTTGGGGATGTGTGACAAAAAATTCACGCAGGGGTCAACGTAGGTTCGAATTTTTCAGACAGGGGATGTACCGGCTATCCCGGAACAAACACAGATACACGCCTTTTCGGTTCAGAAGATGCACGAGGGTTTCTCTGCAGGAGTCGGACCTGTTCACCTTCTGGTAGTCCAAGGGTCGAATGGAGGAGGAGAAACCTTTCTCATGGCTCACCCTGGCCGTTTATTCTCATGTGTCAGGGTTGACACTTGTCACCCATGGAACTGCATGCGTTCCACCAGTACGTATCACCCTTGTACATCCTCCCTTGCCAAAACTTAGGATAAAACACAAAATGCACTTGTCTTTTTGGAATAATATTAAAATATTATTCCCAGGCTTAATCCCCCTAGGCTTAGCCCCCATGCTCAACACTTAGCCCCTTTCCCACCTTCCAGCCTCTAATTCCTTTCCCACTCTGTGGATTCTTAGTCCCCCTTCACTCATTCATCGTGGTCGGTCTGCACCTGGCGGTGTTTATATTTTATTAAATGTTCTGCATACATACAAGTACAACAACAGGCTCCTGGCCTTCAACACTTAGGCTCCCTGGCCTAACAAACACATAAGTCTCCAACTTATAAGAACTTGGCTCACCAGCCTATAAAACATAATCACAATTCCTTTCAGAACTTGGTTTACAATGGGGCTCGGCCTTGGGGACACTACAGATAGGGCCTCCAATTATTAATATTTCATCTTGGTAGCCTTCGATGACCTTATCTTTCCCTTTTGCGAGTTTATTAACCCCAAAATTTATGTCTTCTATAGAAAACACTTTTCTCTTTTAGAAACATTTGTAATGTCGTTCACAAAAATAGAGGATTTGTAAATATTTTTAAGGTAGGTGCTCCAGTCCTTCAGGAGGATCATATCATTTTATTAATTTTTACCAATCTAAATTTTCCTCCAGAAACTCTTAGGATCTAGCTTAGATAGGTGTAAAATATTATCTTTATTTATATTCATGTACTTCCTTCATTTCCTTTTAATTGGGATCTTGTATCTATTTATCTTATCGGAAATTAAGGACTCGCTAGAGGCATCCCTAATGGATTTTCTACAAATGTTACACCCCTTATCATACCAAGGGTTGGTTGTTCTATTATTCCTTTTACATAACACCTTAACGAAGAATTTTTTAATATCAGTCGAGAGGGTTGATGTAAAATTATGATAGGGTTATTTAATATTATTCTTATAAGATAAGATATTTAATTCACTATTTAAGTTCTTTAAGAGAAGATAAACTTATAAAAAAACATTGTGATATGGTATCTGGTTGATCGAGTGAGGAGAGGATGAAGGTCAGGCGTATTCCTCTATGGCTAGGGTTTGACCTAGTCGCCATCCATGTCCAGGTTACCTATTTTGTTGACATTGCAGTCATTTGGATGAGTGTTGATGGTGATGTTATCTTTGGAACTTGTCGGAAGCCAATGTTGTTGAGTGTATTTGTTTGTAGAGGGATGCTCATGATTTTTTGGAGTTGGTTAAAGCTTCTCTTCAGCCTTTTCTCCATGCAAAATCCTTCCCTTCCCACTGGAAATAGTAGGTTTTCCAAAAGGGTTGATTCCATCCCCAGTCTGGACTTGGGGCACTAAGGGGAAAAACAAAATTCTATCATTCTAATGGAGCGAGGTTGAGTCGGTAAGTTTTTAGGCCTTTGGTCCAATCCTAGAATTTTACTAGAATGGATTTCCAAGAATTGGACTAAGTGAGCCCCTTCATATTTTTATTGTGGGAAAGTTTTTCCAGGGGAATGTTTCTTTCCCACTAGACTCTCAAATTTAACCTATATATGGAGATATCTAAATATCTAGTGTGGATTAGACTTCCATGCCTCCCCCATATTTTTTTGGGCAAATAAATTTTTAAATCCATTGGAAATAAACTAGGTTGTTATATAACACATTATGGGCCAAAGGAAAATATTGTCACATTCTCCACAATATGTGTGGACATGGATTTTGAAAAGAGACTGCCATAGGTGACTCAGTACAACCTTGAGGCTTGGAGTCATATCCAAGCCCTTGATTATGAACATGTACCTTTCAAATGTAACTTTTTCCATGATTGTGGGAATTTTCTCAAAATCCCCCCTAAAGACTAAGAAAATAATCCATTGTAGAATAATGTTGAACAAGGTTTCAATCTTTTTTTTAAGAAATAATAAGAAACAACAACCTAGGGGGACTCGTCCTGATCATAGGTCTCTAGGACTCCCATATAATCCCTCCAAAAACATATATGAAGTTTTGGAATATGAAGATGAATAAAAAAAGGAATTATTTGAGGATGAGGATCATTCTCAAAATAACTATCCATAGAGAAAATATGAGCCACTTACAAAGAAAAAAAGAAATATGAAAACTCAATTAAAGGAAAAGAGAACTCACTTGGGGATTGTGAAACTACGCATGGGATGGATAATGTTCCAAAATATATGGATGGGATCCCAATTTGGGTTTCGATAGCTCCTCGTGAAAAATTTTCATCTTCAGTTGGTGAGGATATCGGTGAAAAAGGGGAGGGAGAAGAGTCCTCTAAATCTACCTCCTTTGTAGAAATATTAAAGAAGAATCCACGACCTTCTCCCCATTTAACAAGGGGAAGGAAATCGAATAAAAAATGAATAGAGAAGAAACAGGGTTAAGAGTCTTAGGGGATTCTCGGTGAAACTTGGGGGACCTCATGAGGTGGATTCTCCAGAACAATTAACTATTCCTTTCTTATACATTATCTTATTTAAAAAATTTGTAAGAATTTACTCTTCCAATCAGGAAGAAGCACATTTTAATTCTAGGGAATTCTAGAGTTTCGTTTATAAAATCCTGGAATTTTTGGTTCATTCTTACCAATGTTTAGCTAGCAATATGATGAACCTAAAGAATTTAATTTTTTGTTTTCTTCGACACAGCCTATTTTTTATTTAATATAGAAAATCTCCTAGTTTTGGTTTTTTAAAAAAGAAGAAAATATCAACTATTGTTTTTCAAAACGCAAGTGCATTTGGTTACAAGTGTTTTATTCAATGGAGCTTTTGTGCATGAAACTTTTAAGAGTTAGGGCCAAAGGTCTATGATTAGACTTAGGTTGATGGTCATTTAGAATGTTAAAATTTACTATTGGTTGTATATGGGGATATCAAATATCACATAATCCATGACAATACTACCTAGCCCATGGATACAATTCATCTAGTTAGAATTTGGCCACTTTATTAGACCAT
The DNA here is from genome assembly GCA_000966675.3 of Picea glauca. NCBI lineage: Eukaryota > Viridiplantae > Streptophyta > Pinopsida > Pinales > Pinaceae > Picea > Picea glauca. The sequence continues at coordinate 11,870 of JZKD02S1716713.1, read as the reverse complement.
TGCAAATAATCAGATCTTGATTACTAAAAGCTTGATTATATTGGTACTAAATAAATTCTTGTTTAGGTCTTCAAAGATTCTTTTGTACCTGTTAGTGAGAATGGTGTCCTCATCAGGCCAGAGAGGATTAGGGTTGGAATCATTGGTTAGAAGAATAGATTTATTAGTACACTTTCTTTCATCCCATAACAATATTTCCACCTTCCATATATTATTTTCTCAATGTTAGGGATAATCATAATGGTCTTATAATTAGAGGGATTTATTGTATGCCCACTTTTAAATATATGAACAATGAGGCTTTGAATCTAGGATTAAGGGAATCCATTCTTGACTTCTAAATTGAAATGCTTATGTATGTACTTAGGCACTCCGATTTTTAAGATTTCATCTTGGTATCCTTTGATGTAATTAGCTTCCCCTTTTACAAGTTTATTAACCCCAAAATTTATGTCTTCTATAGAAAACACTTTGTCCTTTTTAGAAATGTTTGGAACATCGTTCACAAAAATAGGGGATTCATAAATCCTTTTAAGGTAGGTGTTCTGGTCCTTTAGGGGGGATCATATCACTTTATTAATTTTTACCAATCTAAATTTCCTTCCAGAATATTTTAGGATCTAGCTTAGATAGGTGTAAAATCTTATCTTTCCTTCTATTAATGTAGTTATTTCATTTTTGTTTAATTAGGGCCCTATATCTATTTATCTTATTGGATTTTAAGGACTCACTAGAGCCATCCCTAATGCATTTTATAGAAATTTTACACTCCTTATCATACCAAGGGTTGGTTGTTCTATTATTCCTCTTACATAACACCTTAATAGAGAATTGTTTAATATCAGTAGAGAGGGTTGATGTAAAATTATGAAAAGGTTCTTCAATATTCTTCTTATAATATAAGAGATTTAATTCACTATTTAAGTGCTTCAATAATATATCAACTTATAAAACACACTATGCTATGGTATTTGGTTGATCGAATGAAGAGAGAATGAAGGTCAAACGTATTCCTCTATGGATAGGATTGTCCCTAGTGGCCATCCTTATCCATGTTAGTTGTTATTTTCACATTGCAGTCATTTGGAGGAGACTCGATGGTGATCATAACTTTGTATCTTGTTGGAAGACAATGTTGTTGAGTGTCTTTGTTTATAGTGGGATGATCATGTTTTTTTGGAGCTAGTTGAAGCTTCTCTTCAGCCTTTTCTCCATGGGCAGGCCCTCCCTTCCCACTTGCGAGAGAAGGTTTTCCAAAATGGTTGATTCCATCCCCATTATGGACTTGGGGCACTATGTAGAAAAACAAAACTCTATCATTCTAATGGAGCGAGGTTGATTCACTAAGTTTCTAGACCTTTGGCCCACTTTTAGAATTGTACTGGAATGGATTTTCAAGAATTGGACTAAGTGAGACCCTTCATATTTTTATTGTGGGAAACGTTTTCCAAGGGAATGTTTCTTTCCCAATAGACTCTCGAATTTAACCTATATGTGGAGATATATAAAGGTCCTATATGGATTAGACTTCCATGCCTCCCCCATATTTTTTGGGACAAAGAAATTTCCAAAGCCATTGGAAATAAACTAGGTTGTTATATAACTCATTATGAGCCTAAGCGAAAAACTAGGTTGTTATATAACTCATTATGAGCCTAAGCAAAATATTTTCACATGAACAAAAATGTGTGTGGACATGGATTTATCATAGGGACTACCATAGGTGATTCAAGACAACTTTTAGGGTTGGAGTCATCTCGAGGCCCTTGATTATGAACATGTTCCATTCAAATGCAAATTTTTCCATGATTATGGGAAATTTTCGAAAAGCTTCCCTAAATCCTAAGAAACTCATCTATTGTAGAATAATGTTGAACAAGGTCTCAAATAGTTTTTATGAAAGAATAAGAAATAACAACCTAGGGGGACTCAACCTGATCATAGGTCTTTGGGACACCCATCTAATCCCTCCAAAAACAAATATGAATTTTTGGAATCTCAAGATGAAGAAAAAGAGGACTTATTTGAGGATGAGGATGATTCTCAGAAGAACTATCCATAGAGAAAATATGAGCCACCTACAAAAGAAAAAAGTAAATATGAAAATTCAACTAAAGGAAAAGAGATCTCACTTGGGGATTGTGCAACTACACATGGGAGGGATCATGTTCCAAAATATATGGATGGAATCCCAATTTGGGTTTCGAAATCTTCCCATGAAAATGATTTGTCTTCATCTGGTGATGATATTGGTGAAAAAGGGGAGGGATAAGAGTCCTCTAAATCTCCCTCCTTCGCATAAATATTAAATAAGAATCTATGACCTTCTCCCCCTTAACGAGGGGAAGGAAATCAAATCAAAAATGCATAGAGAAAGAAACGGGGTTAAGAGTCTTAGGGGATTCTCAGTAAATCTTGGGGGACCTCACGAGGTGGATTCTACACAACAATTAATTATGATTTTATTCTACGTTATAATTTTTAAACAATTTGTAAGAATTTACTCTTGTAACCAGGAATAAGTACATTTTAATTCTAGGGAAGTCTAGAGTTTTGTTTATAAAATCTAACCTAGATATTTTGGTCCTCTCTTACCAATGTTCAGCTAGAAAGTCGATGAACCTAAAGAATGCAATGCATTGTTTCCTTCGACACAACCTATTTTTTCTTTAATATACAAAATCTCCTAGTTTTTTTTGTTTTTTTTAAAGAAAATATCAACCTTTTTTTTTGAAAAAGCAAGTGCATTTGGTTACAAGAGTTTTATGTAATGGAGCTTTTGTGCATGAAAAAATTAAGAATTAGGTCCTAAGGTCTATGATTAGACTTAGGCTCATGGTCATTTAGAAGGTTAAAATTTACTATTTGGTTGTAGATGGGGATATCAGATATCACATAATCTATGACACTACTACCTAGCCCATGGATACAAGTGATCCAGATAGAATTTGGCCACTTTATTATACCATTTCAAATTATTATATCTTGATGACTACAAGCTTGAGTATCTCGGTACCATATAAATTATCATTTAGGTATTCATAGATTCTTTTGTACATGTTAGTGAGAATGGTGTCCTCATCTAGCCAAAGAGGATTAGGGTTGGAATCATTGGTTAGAAGAATAGCTTTATTAGTACAGTTTATTTAATCCCATAACAAGATTTCCACCCTCTATATATTCTTTTATCAATGTTATAGTTCCAATTGAGCTTGTTATTAATGTCAATTCAAATATATTTGTATGAAGGAAGTTCATCCATGCTATTGTTGTCATATATGAAAGTATCGTAAGTGATCTTTTGGGATTTTTAATTATAAAAATTTTGATCTATTTGTGTTTAAAGCCATACCCATACTAGAGAATAAGTCCTTGAGTATTCTTATTTTCTTACTGAGGTCATAGGGATTCCTCACCATAAGAAAAGTATCATCAACACAAACAAGAAGGATGATGAATATACCAGTGAGAGACGAGCTAGTACAACCAACATCTTCCAAGAAATATTTTAACTTTTAAATGCATATTCCAAAGAGGGTAGGGAAGAAGAGACAACCTTGATTGAGTCCTTTATTATAGTTAGTTTCTCCTGACCATCCATCAATGTTCCTAAACTTGGAAAAAAAATTATCATATAACCTTATTGTAGTAGCTCTCTCATCTCAAAAGGAAATCTGAGCTCTTCTAACCTATTTCAAAGGTTAGTCTTCAACACTGTGTCAAAATATTTTCTAAAATCAATGAAACAAGAAAGGACATTTGTTTTATTATTACAACACTCCTTTGCAACGATTAAAAACACAAGAATATTGTCCACATATGAGTGATATCCTCTAAATCTGTATTTTCCTTTAGCTCTTTTTCCGTGGCATTCAAGCCATATGTTTATCTCATTTTTCAAAACAATTTTGTATAGCTTGGATAAGATAGGTATATTAATAATGGTATTATAATTAGAGAAGTTTATTTTATTCCCACTTTTAAAGATAGGAACAATGAGGCTTTTAGTCTAGGATTAAGGGAATCCATGCTTGACTGCTAAATTGAAGAGCTTATGTATGTGAGGGGTAAGGATAGGCCCTCCAATTTTTAAGATTTCATCTTGGTAGCCTTTGATGTCCTTAGGTTTCCCTTTTGAAATTTTATTAACCCAAAAATTTATGTCTTCTATAGAAAACACTTTGTCCTTTTTAGAAATGTTTGGAATGTCATTCAAAAAAATAGGGGATTCGTAAATAATTTTAAGGTAGGTGTTACATTCGTTCAGGGGGATCATATCCTTTTATTAATTTTTACCAATCTAAATTTTCCTCCAAAATCTCTTAGGATCTAGCTTAGATATGTGCCAAATCTTATCTTTCTTTCTATTAATGTAGTTCCTTCATTTCCTTTTAATTGGGGCCTTGTATGTATTTATCTTATCATATTTTAAGGACTCACTAGAGGAATCCCTAATGTATTTTCTAGCAATTTTACACTCCTAATCATATCAAGGGTTGGTTGTTCTATTATTTCTTTTACATTACACCTTAATAGAGAATTTTTTAATACCAATAGAGAGGGTTAATGTAAAATTATGATAGAGTTATTCAATATTCTTCTTATAAGATAAGAGATTCAATTCACTATTTAAGATCTTCGAGAAAATATCAACCTATAAAAAACACTATGCTATGGTATTTGGTTGATTGAATGAGGAGATGACAGAGGTCAGGAATATACCTCTGTAGCTAGGGTTTTCCCTTGTCACCATGTTTGTCCATGTTAGTTGTTTTGTTCACATTGCAGTCGCTTGGAGGAGTTTTTACGGTGATCATAGCTTTGTATCTTGTTGGAAGCCAATGTTGTTGAGTATATTTGTTTGTAGTGGGATGCTCATGCTTTTTTTGAGATGTTTGAAGCTTCTCTTCAACCTCTTCCCCATGGGCGGGCCTTCCCTTCCCATTGACGAAAGAAGGTTTTCCAAAAGGGTTTATTCTATCCCTAGTCTGAACTTGGGGCACTATGTGGTAAAACAAAACTCTATCATTCTAATGGAGCGAGGTTGAGTCGGTAAGTTTTTAGGCCTTTGGCCCAATCCTATAATTGTACTAGAATGGATTTCCAATAATTTGACCAAGTGAGCCCCTTCATATTATTGTGGGAAAGGTTTTCCAAGGGAATGTTTCTTTCCCACTAGATTCTAGAATTTAACCTATATATGCAGATATCTAAAGATCTGGTGTGGATTATACTTCCATGCCTCCCCCATATGTTTTGGGGAAAATAAATTTTCAAAGCCATTGGAAATAAACTAGGTTGTTATATAACTCAGTCTGAGCCTAAGGGAAATATTTTCACATGCACCAGAATATGTGTGGACGTGGATTTTGCAAAGGGACTACCATAGGTGATTTAGGATAACCTTGAGGGTTGGAGTCATCTCCAAGCCCTTGATTATGAACATGTTCCTTTCAAATATAATGTTTTCCATGATATTGGCAATTTTCCAAAAGATTCCCTAAAGCCCAAGAAACTCATCCATTGTAGAATAATGTCGAACAAGGTTTCAAATAGTTTTTAAGAAACCATAAGAAACAACAACTTAGGGGAACTCAACCTGATCATAGGTCTCTGGGAAACCCATATAATCCCTTCAAAAATAGATATGAAGTTGGGAAACTCAAGATGAATAAAAAGAGGACTTATTTGAGGATGAGGATTATTCTCAAAATAACTATCCATAGAGAAAATATGATCCACCTACAAAAGAACAAAAGAAATATGAAAATTCAACTAAAGAAAAAGAGACCTCACTTGAGGATTGTGTAACTACACATGGGATGGATCATGTTGCAAAATATATGGATGGGATCCCGATTTGGGTTTTGATAGATCCCCTTGAATAATATTTGCATTCAGATGGTGAAAAGGGGGAGGGAGAAGAGTCCTCTAAATCTCTCTCCTTTGCAGAAATATTAAAGAGAATCCATGACCTTCTCCCCCTTTAACAAGGGGAAGGAAATCAAATAAAAAATGCATTGAGATAGAAACACAATTAAGAGTCTTAAGGGATTCTCAGTTAACCTTGGTGGACCTCATGAAGTGGATTCTACACAACAATTGATTATGATATTCTTCTACATGATCTTATTTAAACAATTTGCAAGAATTTGCTCTTGCAATGAGGAAGAAGCATATTTTAATTCTAGGGAAGTCTAGAGTTTGGTTTATAAAAGTCAACCTAGAATTTTATGTTCATTCTTACCAGTGTTTAGCTAGCAAGCTGATGAACTTGAAGAATTTAATTTTCCATTTTCTTCAACACAACCTATTTTTTCTTTAATATACAAAATCTCCTAGTTTTGGTATAAAAAAAATATATCAACATTTTTTCTTTCAAAAATCAAGTGCATTTGGTTACACGAGTTTTATGCAATGGATCTTTTGTGCATGAAAAAATTAAGAGTTAGATCCAAAGGTCTATGATTAGACTTAGGCTCATGGTCATTTAGAAGGTTAAAATTTACTATTTGGTTGTATATGGGGATATGAGATATCACATAATCTATGACACTACTACCTATCCCATGGATATAAGTTATCCAATTAGAATTTGGCCACTTTATTAGACCATTGCAAACTATTATATCTTGATGACTACAAGCTAGAATATCTTTGTACTGAATAAATTCTCGGTTAAGTCTTCAAAGATTCTTTTGTACCTATTAGTGAGAATGTTGTCCTCATCTAGCCATAGAGGATTAGGGTTGGAATCATTGGTTAGAAGAATAGCTTTATTAGTTGTAGTTCAAGCATTAAATTATCCTAGCAAGAGGCTATTATCTTCAGCTCTAAATGTCTTCTCCTAAGTTTTTGCACGGATAATTCTTATCTAGATTATTTTTCTTATAAAAAGTAGAATTGATAGGTGTGAAGTAATAGATTGCTATATAAATCTCCTTAGAATTAATATCATAAATCTCCATCCAAATGTACTGATTGAAATGGTATTTCTTATGAAGTCAAATGTGAGGATAAATGTTTGTTTTTATATAGAAATCTATGCCTCCAATCCCTCTATGGGAGGATTTCATATTGCAGTTTGACAACAATATAAATCTTTCTGTGTTAGGGACTTTAGATTCTTCATGCTCCAAAGTTTCAACCATAAATATAATATCAATTTCACTCAATATCCAACTTAATATAGGCCCTTTTATCCATCGAAAACCACGATAGTTCCATCAGAGGATCCATAGTGTCTCACATTCCTATGTATTATTATCTTTATCATCTTTATCCCTAGTAACAACTTTTCGATTCCTAATTATTACCCATTTTCCTTCCTTTCTATCTTCCTTTACCTTTTGAACTTCTTTCCTTAATTCCATTTAGTCTCTTGGAATGAGGTATTCATTTATAAATATTATTGTCCCTTTGAAGCTCATAATTTTGTTGAGTGTGCCATTTTTATGATCATTATTGCTTACCTTAACCAGAATCAACCTATCGTTATGTTCAATTATTTTTCCTAATCTCTTTGCTTTTATAAAACAAGTTGTTTCAATTTATGATTTATCTTTTAATTATTCCTTAACTATTGTAAATATATACTCATATTTATATTCTTTTATACAAAAATAATAATAACGTTCAAAGGTCTCTTTTTTATGCTAATTAAAATTATATAAAATAAACTATTCTAAAAGTAAATATCACATAAAATACATATCATAAGTTTTCGATATACTATAATATTAAAATGCTAAGATGCTTTCCAAATATATAAGATCATTTAGACACGAATGAGTTATCAATTGTTGATAAAAGTAATTTCTTTAAAGGTCAATTTGTGCATAGTAAACGAAGACATCATTGACCTATTCGTTGGAATTAGGATTGTTTTATCCATCATTAACTTAACTGATGTAGAATGAACCTGTCTACATTTTTGAATTGACATGATTACCATTGATCACCCAACTAAGTGGTCATGATTATTGTATAAGATATGGTATGTCACAATCAAAAAAATAAACAAGTGATTAGGTGTGATGAAAAGTTAGTCACTACTAATGCATAAGGACAACATAATGAGATCTAAAGTTTTCTTGAAACATGAATAATGTGATAAAACTTTATAAAACTTTAGAAACGTTCGACACAAACCAAAAACACACACACATACATTCTAAAAGTTGTTTGAATTCTATTATATATTCTAAAAGTTGTTTGAATTCTATTATATGTATCATGTAAATGTTGTTTGAATTCTATTATATGTATCATGTAAATGTTGTTTGAATTCTATTATATGTATCATGAATGATAAATAATGAATTTTATATTAATTAATATAAAT
>JZKD02S1716711.1:20669-32796 GCA_000966675.3 Picea glauca | reverse complement strand
AGCATTGGCATATTGAGTATTGAAAATATTCAGAATTTACAGCATTCACACATTGAATATTGAAAATATCATTAGAGTTATCCAAAATTTATGAAGCATTCATCGTTTCATTCACCATTACAACCATAAAAAATAATAACTGTGATAAAAAATAATAACGGACACGTTGAAAATTTATCCCACTTTAACCGAAAGTTTTAGTTAATGGTCTTCCACTTTATAAACTCAGTATTCATTTTAATAAGTATCCAAATGTTAATTTCTAATTATAAATAAAATACTTTAATATCAATTAACTAAAATAATTATATATCAATTTTATATAGAGAAAGAGATAGAATAATTCAAAGTTAAAAGATCTTCATTTCTTTAACATATGATTTCTACTTCCCACAATAAAAGAGAAGAGTAATTCTTTCAATACTTAATATTATGGAGTTGACATGGAACATTTAAAATAATATTAATAAAAAACAAATAATTTCAATATAAACCACAAGTAAATTATATATATATATATATATATAACAATTGATTCAATAAAATAATTTTATATTAAATTTATAGAGACTAATTGAAATTAAAAAAGTTCTTATTTCTCACACCACTTTTCCATATAAAGGATATGAGGGAGATGTGCAATTCCTTTAATGCTTAATCTAAAATTCACACATGTTATTAAAAAAAATAATAATAAAGTAATATTTCAATATAAGCGCTCTCTCAAGATATGTAAACTTTTATATAAAAATAAATTATAATAAAGATATGTAAACTTTTATATAAAAATAAATCAATTTTATATTACACTAGTTTCAGAAACTTGGGAACGTCGATACGATTGTCGGAACTAGTAGAAGTTTCTACAGAAAACTTGAAGTTACCCAACTAATTGGGACGTTCAAAATATTGAAAATGCTGAAAGCAGTTCCCCTACGACTTTGAATCAAAGATTTAAATTTAATTGACATTATAGTCAATTCAATCTAATAAATATTAATATATATATTTAGATTTACATTTACATTTACATTTAGATTTGCATCAAAGTTAACTATTTAATATTGGTACACAAAATTACTGTAATTAAATTGCAATATCCATTTAATCAAAACGCATACCATAAAAAGAATTGTCGGCATTAAATATATTTGAGTAATATGATTTATTTAAATAATATTATTAATGATAAGTTTTGTTTTTTTTGCTTAGAAGAAAAAAGTATTATATTAAAGAATGTAAATATATAATTGTTCTGTTACAAAAACGTTTACACTCCATTTGTTGTTGCAATACAATTAGAGAATACATCATATCTTATCATAACGACAGAGCTAGGAAGCTCTTTTATATAGTCTTCAGAAAATAACTTCTTCTTTAAACCGTTCAAAAAATATTAAGTCTTTAACTAATGAAATTGTGTAGTTAAGTTATGTCTAATCTGTCAAAAAATTATGCCTGTCTTTCTTTAATGTCTGCATAATATAAACCATTTGTAAATATGTTGTGCTTCAAGCTGTGTGAAATTTTTGCTGAGCTCTCTAATCTTTTTCATTTAGTGCAGCAATGAAACCACTTGTAGATTGTTTGCATTAGTAAACCACTCAATAATTACTTTTGAATCACCTCCCAAGTGCAACCTTGTTATCTTTTTAAAATGAGCAAAGTATAAAATACACCATAATGCTGGAAGTTCAGCCTTGGTATTAGAGTCACTGCCACAATTCATTTTGATTCTGAAGATACCTAATATGGGGCATTTTAAAACAACTCCTGCTCCACAAATCTCTCCCCTTTCTTGTAAAGCACCATCAAAAAATCCTATAGCCAGATCCCAAAAGAGTATTGGTGGCCTATCAATCCTCATTTCCTTCCTATTGTGACCTACTTGTATTTCTCCCAGACGTTGTAAAATACTTGAACAAACTTTGTTCCTACTCAGTGGTCTATCCTCAAAGATAGAAAGGTTTCTATGTTTCCAGATCTCCCAACAGATTAGACCTGGGATTTCTATACTTTCCCCCTTCATTCTTTTCCAGTTCATGATACAATCACTCACCTGTCCACCTTCTCAGATACCATCACACTTTAAATCCTTAAGTATTAAATTCCATATTTCTCTAGTAAAGTTGCAATCCACAAATAAGTGATTCACAGTCTCCTCACAAATCCCACAGAGAATACATCTGCTAGGGCCATGAAAGCCTCTTTTAACTAAATTTTCCCAAGTTAGTATTATTTATTCTAACAGTAGCCACATAAAAAGTTTAATTTTTAATGACAACTGCCATTGCTAAAGATCACTATACCAGAAAACATGTTCAGACACTTCATCCTCCAACAATTGTACTTCATAGGCTTTCTTTGCACTTACTTGTCCACTTTTGGTATCCCATGACCACATTAATAAATCTTTTTCATTATTCAGTTCAATTCCCAAGCTTGTTAAACCTTTTATAGAGGTATTCCATTCATCTTTTGAGTCTCCTTCCAATCCTAAAACCTCTTCCTTTATCCACCCTGTTTGTCTTGTGTTTTCCAGATCCACTGATCTTACTTGTGACAGGGATTCTAATCCTAGCTCCTTTAGTTTTGTTATAAGATTTCTTGATAATTGATAAAAAAAATATGTGCCCCAACCAAGGGATCAATACCAATTCTAACATCCCTTCCATCTCCTGGCTTCCAGGCTAGCCAATCATTTATAATATTTAGAGAAGAAGTAAGGGCCCTCCAAATATTAGAACCGCATGTCCACTTTATGTTACCTTGTCTAAGCCATGCAACCACAGACTTCTTCCTAAGGTATTTATTAACAATTACCTCATGCCAAAGTCCAGGTACCATTAGGCACCTCCACAATCTTTTTGCTGCAAGGGATTTCCCAAATGTAAATAATTTTTTTATTCCCCACCCTCCCAACTTTTTAGGTTTGGCTAGTTTATCCCATCTTATCAAATGTATCCCTTATTTATCCTTTTTTCCAAACCACAAAAAACTGAACATTTTCCTTCTGATAATATTGAGTATATGTTTTGGGATCTTAGCCAGTGATAGCCAATAAACATGTATACTTTCAAGTACAACTTTAGCTAGTATCACCCTTCCCCCTAAACTTAACCATCTTAGACTCCAGCTTGCAATCCTTTTTTCAAACTTTCTCACAAACCAATAAGCCTTCTTATAACAATTGGGTTTAAGAAAACATCCTAGATACTTAAAACCTGTATCTACTGAATTTACATCATAAGGTAGAAATTCCTTTAGTACAGCTAGTTCCTTTGTTGTCCATCCAGCTTCAAGGAACATTGATTTATGTGAACTAAATGCCATACCAGTTGTTTTACTGAACAATTCTAAGAGGTCCTTATATATAATCCACTCACCAAAACTACCATTCCAAAACAGAATTATGTCACCTACAAACATCAAATTTGTTATGTTTATCCCTCTAGCCACCAGAATGCCTTCTAAGTTCTTATCTCTTACTTGTTCCTTAATAGCTCTTCTTAAGCCTTCAACAACAAGAATAAAGGGAAAAGGGGATAATGTGCACCCTTGTCTTAATCCCCTTGTGCTTTTAAAAAAATCTATAGGCTTGCCATTAATCAATACATCAAAGTTTGCAGAGGATACACACCCCATAACCCAATCGGTAGCTTCTAAACTCAATACTGCCTGTAGCAGCACCAGTCTTAAGAAACCCCAGTCAACTCTGTCATAAGCCTTTATCATGTTCAGTTTGAGAAAAAAGGCTTTGATATTTTAAACTTTTATATGATGCAAAACTTCCTGAACTATGCCAATAGCATTGGTGATTTGTCTGGCCTCCAGAAAGACAAATTGTTCTTTTGATATACCACAAGACAGAGATGTTTTAACTCTATTGGCAACAATTTTTGTTATGATTTTATATAACAGGTTACATAGAGCTATGGGCCTATAATCCCTAAAATTTTCAGGATTTTCACTCTTTGGAATCAGAGAAAGAAAATTTGCATTCAAAGCTCGAGAAACCCTCCCTTTCTTTATAGACTCTTCAATCATCTCCATTAATTCATCACCTAGAATGTCAAAAAATGCCAGAAAAAACTCTACGGTCTAGCCATCAGGCCCAGGGATTTTCGAAGCTTTAAATCCTTTGAGAACTGACAGAACTTCTGTTGAAGATACCTGTAAGTTTATCCTTTGAATATCATCTTCTGTGAATATCCTAGGATAATTCCTTAAGATTGTCGGTTGGTCAGTAATGGAAAGGCTTGAGTGGGCCAAGAAAATTTTACGGAAGAAATCAACTGCTTCTTTTTGTAATTCTTGATTGCTAGAAATCACTATCCCATCCTCCTTGGACAACTCCCAAATAGTGTTAATATATTTTCTAGCATTAGCATAGGCATGAAAAAAAAATTGTGTTTCTATCACTTGAGGCCAGCTAGTTTAGGCAGCTCTTCTGTCTCCAAGTTTCCTCTTCTTGTCTCAAAAGAAACATTTTTCTTTGCTCTTTTTCAAAAATCATCTTTCTATCAATCTCATTCTCAAATCCACTAGGATGATTTGAATAACTTATATTTAGTTCCATCTCCAGCTTAACCAATTCTTCCTTTTCTCTTTGTTTTTTCTTTTTTTCCCAATTAATTAACCAAGCCTTGAGTATATTTAACTTATGTACCATTGACTCCATCGGATTTAATATCGTTGTTCCCAACAGTCCTGCCCAATTGGACCTAACATAAGTTACAAATTATGGCTCATCCATCCAGATAGAATTGAACTTAAAAGGATAGCTAACCCCCCTACTTTGTTTTTCCAAATGTAGAATTAATGGAAAGTGGTCAGAAATATTTACATTACAAACTACAAATCTGTATCTAAAACCTGTGGAGGTGAGCTTCTCAGAAATCAAAAAACAATCCAGCCTCTTGGCAATAAACTCCTTTTCTCTTCTACCATTCCTCCAAGTAGGCAACATTTTTAAAGGTTCCACATCCACCATCCCCTCCTGTTGTATCAACTTGCTAAAGTAAGTCTGTAAAGAATCCACTCTAGCATGATCACCCCACACCTCTCTGAAAGAGGTAGTGAAGTTGAGATCACCCCCCAAGATTACATTTTTCTCTTTTAGAGTTCCTTCATTCTTAATCTCCTCCAAAAAGACCTCTCTGTCATATTACAGCCCATAGCAGTTGATCACCTTCAAATCTCTGTCAAGGTCTTTTACATGTCCCTCCAACAATATCCCTGCAGGAATCAAGCAAGCAGAAAAGTCATCTTTCCTTGAATTCCATGTTGATAGCAACCCACCAGAGAGACCTATAGAATCCACTCCATGCAAAAAAACAGTGTGGTAACAGTTTACCAAAAAGATCCCTTGCTTTTTCCACCCCTACCATAGTTTCTTGTATAAGTAATACATCAGGTTTCACTAATTCTAAAAGTCATTTTAGGGCTAGGTACTTGGAGTTGTCCCTCACTCCTCTCACATTTAGGGTGACCACAATCATCTTTTAACACGTTCTAGGTATTTTTGTGCTCTAAGTGCCCTCAGACCATCAACCATTGTGTAACAATTCGACTCTCCAAGTTGTTCCTCGTTCCCTAGCCTCCTTGCACTCCTAGTATTTAAAGGCGAGAAGTCATTTTCGAGACCTCCATGGACTACCCCTTTTTTCAATGATTCCTTTCCCCTCATAAAGTAGGAATTAGGATTCAAAGGGGACACTTCTTTACCCGGCTTTTCATAATTCTTTTGATTTCTCTCCCCTCCAACTAAAATAGGCAAAGGATTTCTATTGAGGATCTCTCTATAGGACGACACGTGGTCAACGATTGCCTCTTCAACCTCAGACAGCACAATTGGGAGCTCCTTTTCTCCATAGCATTGTTCTCCTAATGCTTTAGAAACCCCCATACGTAAAACAAGGGTCTTCTTCCCCTACTCTACTGTGACAACCGAAGTCCCTACTTGATTTAAATCAAGAAAGGGCGAGCTTTCCGAGCTCACATGAACCCCACCTAGAAAATATGTCCCTGCGCTCGAGGAAAAAAAATTAAATGAATTGCCTAAATCAATCAGGAAATCCCAACTTCCACAACTCTGTTCACCAGGTTCTACAGAGACCTTCGAACTCAAGACAGGACCCATCTGCCCCTGCTCCAACTAGACATCATAGGTCTCTGCCTGGATTAAAACAAGATTGGGCAAGATATCCAAGGACACAATGTCCCCTTCAAGAGCTACTATCCCTGCAATTGAGGATAAAAAATAAAATGATTTGCAATTTATAGGAAGAACATGTTTCGGTCCAGTCTGAGGGACAGACCCCAGAACCACTACCTCCATACTTCCTCCACTTAAACTTCCTACCGAAGAAGTGCTTTCTCCTCCCAAGAACCCTCCTCTACCTTTCAAGACCCCCCCAACCCCCTGATCCAAATGGCTAATATCCTTTTCGATACTAGTCACCTTCCCCTCAATCTCTAAGCAAAATGCATTCAGAATCCCCACAATTCTCACTTCATCCTTCCTCCCTACGAGACACGTAGAATGCATAGGACCTACACTTTCCTTCAAAAGAGGGTTCGATGTAACCTCACTCGCAGGGGGGAAACCTGACTCCAAACCCTTTAAGGGAACACTCGCTAACTTTGGTGGCTTCACTCCCACCATGCAACTATCTTCCATTAAACTGTCAGAGGAAGAGATAAAGGCAGCATGACTGGAATAATTGGACTTACCCGCAGGGAAAACACATTCCAAATATGATTGTGGAAGATGCTCGAGTTCTGAGTGCTTTTCCATGACAACAATGCTGGAATCACTAGGAACCTCACTTCCATCAGTCACCACATCCTTAAAATGTCTCTTGCATTGGTATCGGAGGTGACACGCCTGCTTGCACTCAAAGCACCTAAATGGAGTCCTCTGGTAGTCCAGGTGTTGCAACACCACTATATCTCTCCACGCCACTTCAATTTATGTCGACAAACCCTCATGCAAGTCCACCTCTACCAATATTTTTCCCAGGCGCCTATCAGATCCAGTGAACATCTTTGGATCTACGCTTAGAAACTTCCCTAACCTTTCACCTATCTCCTTAAAAGCTTCTAAATTCCATAGGAAGAGTGGCTATCCAGGCAATAGAATGCAAAGATGTCTGTATCGAAAGGTTTCCTTCTCTGGGTTAAAAGCACAATGCCACTTTTTTAGCATCAGACTCCCTCCCTTTACCAGCCACACCTATTTAAAAATTTGCTCTGTGTCCTCCTGGGTATTGAAAACAAAGCAAAACCATCCTTTAATAAAGATGTAAACTTCAGGAGAATATCCCAGACTTGGAAGCCAGGTTTCTTCCACCCATCTCAATATATCCCTAGCTCCCAACACCCTATAACTGAACTTTCCTACCATCTCACGCGTAGATAAGAGGCTTATCTCCTTCATTCGTATGTCTTTGCCAAGTGTGACTCTTGGCCTTATCATATTATCTTTCCAAGCCTTTTCACTGGGCTTATTTGATATCTCCTTTCCAGTTCTATGTTCCACGCCAACTGTTGACATCAACTTCCTCTTGGCTTCCTCCACTATCTCGCGCAGCTCCGCTATCTCCCTTAGCAGTCGAAACTCATTCATGGCCCAAATCTTTTCAAAACTGGCCTGATGAACCTCTCCTACACTATTTGTCCCTTTTGTTTTGCTTTCGGACTACCAACTAACCTGTTTGCCTCCCAAATCCTGTGGAGTAAAGTGATTGTTGAACGACGTTGCTCCCCATACCTCACCCTTCTCGATGCATCCATAAGAAGTATGGTAAGTATGTAAGAAGTATGGTAAGTATTAATATAATTGACTAGATTTATTCATTTAAGTAATATTACTGATGACAAGTTGCTTTGTTTAATTTTATATGGAGTTTTTGTCTTTATCTAAGAAATAATTATAAGTGACACAAGATTATTTTCTTTCTCAATTTGTGTTACTTTCGATAAATTATCTTATGTTACATTGCTTATGTGGCCATTAAAAATATCAAATTGTTTTACAATTTGAAAATTATAATCTTCAATCATTCTCTCTCTCTCTCTCTCTCTCTCTCTCACACACACACACACACATATATATATATATATTGGAAGGTATATTAAATCATAATTTTTAATTAAATGTTATTATTAAAAATCTAAATTGTTTAAAGAAAACACAACATTATTATAATTAGTTATTAAAAAATGTATATTTATAAAATTTAAAAAGTAAAAATAAAAATATAATAAATTTTAATAATAATAATAATATATTTGAAATTATTATTTTTAGAAAAATATATTTGTCTTTAACATGGTTGGATTTTTGTCCACACGAGTTAACTATCCTTCACCTAGGGAACCACTTGTCCTTCACTATTAAGTCCACTGTAATTTACAATTGTAAAAGCACTTTTCAAACTAAAATTCTCATACAGTATTACCCAAATGCTAACAAAAAGGATTTAGACCTTCTAATGCATCCATATAGAAGTTGTTGGATTGTTACATAGGGAAGAAAAAGAGTTCATACAATTAAAAAATCAAAATGCTACATACACAATTGGAAGAATAAGAAGCTATAGTATTTTCATAATCATTTAATCCACTGGTTTGCCATGTATCTAGGATGGATCTAGGGATGAAAACTAGTTGTGGTTGGGATGACGGATCTAGGGATGAAAACTAGTTGTGGTTGGGATTAAGTAGCATAATCGTGACTTATAAAATGTTAATAAAATTAGTGTAGATTCATCTTAAATCTGGATCTATTATGTTTTAAGAGGGATCAAATTCTCAGATGTGCAAACTTTTCCTTAATATTTTTAATTTTAAAAAGGTTTTATCCTTGAGGGACTTAAACCTTCTATGTTCATGATAGATCCAGAGTTAAGATATATATATTAAGGAACCACACATCTCCCAAACAACACACCATTAAAATGTTTTAACCATAATAAAAAAATTATTTTCAATTGTGTATTTATATATAAAGTTCATAGAGAAAAAAAAAATAGTTATTGATATTTTTTAAATGTGAAGTGTCAACTCCATATTAAACATCGAGAGAATTACATATCTCCTATAACAATACAATTTTTTTTACATATGTGTGTGTAAGATTATATTAACACATTTTACTTAACATAGTCATTGAAATATTTTGTTAATGGTTCACATTGAAATAGTGTTTTATTCATATTATTTTAAATGTTACATGTCAACTCCATATAAAGTAGAAAGTACATACTTTTTTTTTTTAAGTAAAAAGGGTAGTGTCTGTTATATTACCATAGCCAAAGTACAAAATTCAAGACTGTAGGTGATGCCAGTTGTCCCGCCTGAGCAGGAAACTGGGACAACTGGCCTCCATGTCCATGTGTCACACTGAATGCAGAATTAGCAAAAATTGACAAAGTTGACGTCCTGCCCGAAGGAAACCAGGACTCATGGTCACAGCATGAAAGTTGGTTATTCTATCTAACGCTAAGACTAACTGGTAGCTAACTAGTAAAAGGAAGAAACTGTAACTACAACACCAAGACCAGAAACGAGTTTTAAGCATGAGGGAACCTCTGAGCCGAGCTATTTTTCCTAGACCTCGGAGTGCCTCCACCTCGCCGGGAACGTGTAGGTGCGCACGCAAGTCGGACATTGCTTTTTTGTCGATGCTCTGGAATGTGCCGTGAAGAACATGTCCATCTGCTGATCCATGCGTTCCAGGCAGAAGATTTGGTCATCTAACTTGTGCTTGATTTCAAAGACAAGATTGAGGTACCCCGAGTCAGCTACAGGTGGCTGCTCCTTGCAATCCTCGCTGGTGGCCGCATCCGCATCCTGTGTTCTGTGTCGTCGACGTTGTCGTCCTGTCTCCTTCTCTTCTTTGGTGGGCTCGGGAGGAGCCTCCTCTTCCACGTAGCAGGGGGAGTAAGGCTTCTCCATGGTGGCAGTAGAGGGGTTGGACACCTTGCAATCAAACTGACATTTGTTGTGGGTGCCAAAGCTCGTGCTTGGGTTCCATTTCTCTGGTACCATGAATAGGGTGTGCCCAGGAGGGCTTGGTAGACCACCTTCCGGTATGACCTCTTCCACGTACGCCATTGGAGGCGTACGTGGTCTGGTCTTTCGTCGCCAAGATGCAATCGCCATAGCCCTCTCGAAATTATTCTTTCGTTTATGCCGAGACTCTGCCGCCTCGAATTTCTGCTTTCGTTTGCGCCGAGACTCCTCCGAATACCAGGCCGCTCCCCGGCGTGACCTCCCTCTAATTCGAGGCATGACAGGGTCACTGTGAAAAGTCTAAGTGCTACTTGTGCCTGTCCAATTGCGTCGGAAGAAAGGTGGGGTTGCCGAGTGCAGTCATCAAGCCAAAGAAGCAGGAGGGAGGCTGCCGCGACTTTGGTTCGACTGAGAGACGAAAGCTTCCCAGAGCCATGTGGTGTATAAAGTCGCTACCCGCACCCCGAGCGTGCTTATTAAAACCACCTTCATAGCCCTAGCATTCAACCCCGCCATTAAACGCTGCTGCATAGTGCTCTGGTGAGGGGTACCCTTCGCTTGCGCAAGGGGCCTCATCGCGAGGTTTCTCCTGCTCGAATTCATGTGGGTTAATGGACGAGGTGATACGAGCCGGTAGATGCATTAAAGCAGCGTCCCGGCTCGATCCCACATGGCACTATCGCGCCACCTGTCACCCCATCCGAGAAAGTAGAAAGTACATATTAACATATTAAGAATTTTTTTTTTTTTTTAATTACTTTATTTATCTCCCTCTATTTATAAAATTGATATCAAATTATTTTACATAAAATATATATTAAAATATTTTACAAATATTATTTTTAAATGTGAGATATTAACTCCATGTTAAATGTTAGAATTAATGATTAATTTAGGGATTGGTTTGGATTTGGTTTGAGATTTTGTAGGAGCTGTTGAGATATTATCTCAACCTCCATACCTATGTTTGGAATTGGTTGGATCTAACTCCAGCTACATATACCTGTTGTATCCTGGGATTTGAGATAGTAATACAGTTATCTGTTTGTGTGTAATTTTCGTGTTATGGCTGCTCTCGTAAATTCTATCATGGTATCAGAGCCTGGCTGGGCTTAATCCCTCACGGGAGTGCCCAGGATGATGTGAGAGTCGTGGTTTAATGAGCTGTAGGAGTAGGTTAGATAGTTCGTTGCTATAGATGTGTTATTCCTGTTGTGCCAATCCATGCCATGCATATTGTTGATGGAGGAATCGTTTGCAAGTCAGATCCACTAATTCATGTGATCAGAGGAGCATGTGTGCGTGTAAATGCGAGCTATCAGAAAAATCCGCCATAGATCTTCAGAAAAAATCCGACATATTTCTCTGTTGTTTGTCATGGAGATCACTGCACAAAGATTGTTGTACAAGAGAACCGCCTATCCGCCTGCGTGAGTTTGAAAGGAAGCTGTTGTGTCTGTGTGACATCGCTGATGAAATCCGCGTTTCGTATCCAGAGATCGAGTTACAGATTCCTCGTGGATTGAAAGAAAGGCTCGGAGGACGGATTGAAGGCTAGGCTCGAGACGACGACCAGTCAAGGCGCCTAAAAAGTTGTGCAATTGTGAGGGGAAGGATTTGTGTGTCCATCATTGGAGGAAAGGCTTGAGACCACGACCAGCCAGGGTGTTTTGTGGAAGATTTTAACTGTTCACCTGAATTTCAGTTCAGTCATGTATTCGTCCTCTCTCATCTCGAGAAGGATGCGGTAGAGTATAATGAACAAATAAGCCCCTCGTCGGCAAAGTGCGCTTCAAGTTTTTATATATTTACGTGTTGTGCAAGTATGTTGAGTTACAGTTTAGTGAGTTTGAGAGATTATGAATTCAATGAATATGCATTGAATATTGTATGAGATCTTGGAATTTGAAACATATTGAATCTAGTCAACTCAATGTGTAAAGATCAAAGATTGTTAGAATTGACTACTCTAACAAGTTGCAGGTGCAGAAAGAAGATCCAAGATGATGAATTCAGATCTTGTGTGAGTGCTACTTATGTTGTAAAGGAAGTAGGAACTCTTGTATCTTGATATATGCTGGCAGCCCCGGTTTCAAGAACAACTGTT
>JZKD02S1716700.1:68421-80424 GCA_000966675.3 Picea glauca | reverse complement strand
GTTTTAAGGTTATTAATGTTATGTTATTGGTTATATAGATTAGAGTTAGAAGTGTTGTCATTTGATAATAGTTAAAGATTATAATGGTTGATGGTTAATGATAGACAAGGTGTTGGAGTTTAGGGGTTATGGTGTTGATTCTTATAGAGTTTTAGGGATATATTAGTGCTTATAAATATTAGAGTTCATAAGGGTTACATGTAATGGGTTTTAATACTTAGGGTAAAGGTGATAATAGTTACAACAAGAGTTGGTGTTTATGGGTTATAAGCATTGAGGTCTGGAGATTATAAGGGTTATGTGTTCAAGGTTATAAGTATAAGAGTTATAAGGATTATATAAACTTAGAGTTAGGTGGTATTATAAAGATTAAGGTTATAGGGTTAGAGGGATTAGGGGTGAATGGTTATAATGTTTAGGAATTATAGATATTTAAGGTTATATTATAAATTATATATCTTAGGAGTTAGATATAATTAGAGTTCATCTCAGTTACAAATTAGATATAATTATAATTCATTTTAGTTACACGTTATATAGATTAAAATTTTAAAGTTATATGACTTAGAAGTTATATAGATTAAAATTTTAAAGTTGTATGATTTAGAAGGTAAGAGGTGGATTTTTAATGGATATAGTATTTAGTATTAAAAGTGTTGTATGTATTACATATAACACATGCGTTATATGTATTACATATAATATATAACACATGTGTTATATGCATATAACACATGTGTTACATAGAGGTTATATGTTTTAGATGAGTTAGGAGAAAGGGATTGTATCAGTAAGGGTTAAAGGGGTTAGGGTTAAATGGATTGTATCAGTAAGCGTTAGTGTTAAAATGGTTATCTATGTTGGTGGTGAAAGGCTTTATGATATAGACAATATATAGGTAAATGGTCAGAGATGATATACAATATAGGGGTTTTTGGTGATAGGGGTTATACAATTTTGGGGTATAAGGGTTATATGTATTATAGGATTTTTATAATATATGGTTTATAGTGGATATAATTAAGAATAAATGGCTTTTAAGGGATAGGGAATATATAGGTTAAAGTTATTAGATCTTACAAGATTTAAATATTTTAAATATTTAGAGATAAATGGATTATGGATTATTGGATTTATATGAATTAAATGTTGGGGTTATAGTGGTTGGTAAGTTATAGATGTTAGGGGTCATAAGCATTATGGATAACATTTTTTCTAAAGATTAAGGATTTTGGTAGTACATGTGCTCATTTTTATAGGGGTCAATGGTTTTTGGATATAAGAGCTATATTTGAGGATATAGATGTGATGCAGGAGCATCGTTGGAAAGCGTGCAGAGGCAGGACCACTCAACACATGTGAGTTCTTTCAGAAATTCAACGTTAACAGTTATAGCTGATTTTTTTGAAATCTGCCTTCACTCAGCACTAGAATTCACCTTTGGAGGCACGCTTGAACCAATGTCGAATTTTACCCTTTGAGGCATGTTTTGAAAATTATAAATAGAGCAGGAGTTTCCACTTCGGCTCTGGAATGCGACTGAACTTAGATTGTGTAGGAGGAATCTTAGAGTAGGAAAGTTGCCAGAGGAAACCCTAGAAACATCTTTGAGTTATGTATAAGTTGACACACCCATTTAGAGAGAAATGGAATACAGAGAAAAATTAGTTGTAAGAGAGAACTACAAGTTAGCAGGAGAAAAATGTTTTTGAGTTACTATAATTTTGAATGTAATCTGTAGCCATTGGGCACTTGTGAATATAAAAAAATGGAAAATTGATCCAAATGTGTTGAGCTTGGACTATGTGTATTTTCCTGTTATTTTCTGTTTTATAAACAAGTGAATGGAACTGTGAGATTTCGGTAGTTTCAATTGTTTCTCTTCATTTGGAGCTCTACAAGGTGTGCATCGAGCCAGGGAGGAATACTATGGAATTGTTTTCTCTTCACTGGGAGCTCTGCAAGGTGTGCATCGAGCCAGAGAGAAAACGCCCTGAATATGAGCTATCGAACTCCCTCAAATGCAACGAGTGAGAAGGAGCCGGAGTATTAACCAGACAAAGCTCAGGAGGAATAACACTTCGGAAAGTCTTATCGGGATCTAGGAACCCATTCCCTAGAAGGAGTGAAGTCTAAGTCTTCGCAGACTTAGAAATATCCTAAGTCAAAATTGAGTAAAATCTCAGGAGGAAGAACGCCATTGAGTGTTGGATCGAGGTGGAAAATCCCCGTAGGCCATCCAATTGAAGGAAGGAGAAAATTATTTAACCCTGCATAGATCCAGGAGGAGAGTTAGGAAATCCAAACGGACGGTGGAGAATCCTCAAGGAGGAACATCGAAACCCTGCAGGCCGTCGGATTAGGTAGAGCTACGAGGAGGTTAGTGGCGAGAGTTTCTCGACATTCATTTCAGGACTTCAGGTACTGGGATGTGGAAAGATAGAGGCTCTTGTCCTTCATAACCCCGAATCGTGAAATCGCGAAGTCGTGATTCGATCAGAGCTATTAATCACAGGACGATCTAGACCATTGGTCCATTTCGGGACTTCAGGTACCGGAAGTTGGAAAGATAGAGGTTCTTGTCCCTCAGAACCCCGAATCACAAAATAGTGAAATTGCAATTCGACATGAGTCATCAATCACAAGGATTATTGTGAGTCGTTGATTGAACAACAAGGCATTTTTTCATTTCGACATTTGGGCATTTCAGCTTTTCGAGGACCGGAGACTCCAAGGAGCAGGGATACCCTTTGTACACTGATTTCATGAAACGCTAAATCCCGAAATTAATAGGCACCGGGAATTTCATCTTTTCGACGACCGGAGACTCCAAGGAGCAGGGATACCCTTTGTATCCTAATTTCGCGAAAATGGAAATTTTGAAATCGAGAGGTGCTTGGCATTTTGGCTTTTTGGCGATCGAAGGTTCTAAGGAGCGAGGACATCCCGCGCATCCTAATTTCATGAAACACGAAATCCCAAAAGAATAGGTGTTGGGTATTTCGTCTCTTCGGCGACCAAAGACCCTAAGGTGTAAGGATATCCCTTACATCTAGATTTCACGAAACACGAAATCCCGAAGGAGCGAGCACCGACCATTTCAGCATTTTGGGTATTGTAGGTTCGAGAGACTAGAAGATGGGACACTTGACTCGGGAAGTCCCGATCCCCGATAAGAACCTTTTAGACTTGGCACTTGATCACAACCCTTGGTCGTGCGCTGTGGGAGCTCACGCTTGACGCCTAAAAAAGACAATTGAGCATTCGTAAGGGACCTATGTAATTGTTTGAAGGGTTTCAGATCGGAACTAGAAGAGCCATTTCAGCACCAGAATTAGAAGATCCTGACCGGGAGGTCGTGCAACCCTTAGGAGGGATAGGGGGTCTGCATCAGGTGGTATCAGAGCCCATTTTTCGTCTGTATATTTCAGGCGAAGGAGGAAAAAGAAGGAGACAAAAAACTTGGAGATGTACTTTGTGTGTGACAGACAGTCAACACAATGCCGCCAAGAAGACAAGATCCGCCTTTAGCCAATCGTGTTGTAGAAAGGGAGATGCGAGAGTTTCGCACTTGAATGGAAGAAATGGAAGCACCACAAAGAAGAGAACCTGACGTTGGGGATATCAGTGATGTGGAAAGTGAAGAGGCTGAGGTTGAAGAAGTTGTAGGAGAGGATATTGCAGAAGAGCGTTTGTTGAGAGCAGTTTCCAGATTGGGAGGCAGAGCTAAGATAGAGGTCCCCATGTATGAGGGAAATCTAGATGCTGAAGAACTATTGGAATGGATAAGTTCCATGGACAAACACTTCAACTATGAAGATGTCAATGAGGAAAAGAAGGTGAAGTAGGAAGTCACCAGTCTAAAAGGGCATGCAGCACTGTGGTGGGACAAACTGCAAACTGAGAGGAGAAGTAAAGGCAAACTAAGGATAAAGAGTTGGGACAGGATGGTAGCCAAACTGAAGGCTAAGTTCATACCCAAAGACTACCAGATAAATTTGTTCAGGAAGCTATAGAACCTAAGACAGAAAGGGATGACAGTCAAGGAGTACACCGAGGAGTTCTACAAGTTGAACATCATAACTGGACAAAGGGAGAGAGACAAAGAAAGAGTCACCAAATATATAAATGTCTTGAGATATGAGATCCAAGATGATCTTATCATGATGTCAGTAAGGACTGTGGAAGATTCTTATCAGTTTGCGCTAAAGGCATAGGAGAAGCTGGCCAGAAAATAGAACCAATAAGGAAGAGGTAAGAGCTCGATCCTAAGAAAAAGTAAGGGATTTGTTAGAAATAGGGTAGTAAAGTAGAACAAAAGTGTCTTTTTAAATTTTAGTGAGAATAACATGGAGTAGATCTAGAGTAAACATTTAGTTATGATCTTCAATGATGGAATAAAAAATTGTACAGATCTACAGATCTAAACTAAAACTGATCATGAACAACAAATCAAACTTTAGAAACTAGAAGTAAGAACCAAAACTCACTATATAGTCCAGATCTAATAACAATCAATGCTAATACATAGATCTAGATAAATCAAAGAAAAAACTCAAAGCAAAATCCAGATCTGATAAACTGAATAGATAACTTACCTTGCCTTGAAGACTTGCCACTAAAGAGGTCACAACCACACACAGAGATGCAAACCATTTGTAATTATGCTCAAACAAAGTCCAGCTCATAGATCCACCATATAGGTTGGATTGTTGACCAAGAGACAAAGGAACTTTCTTGCCACCAAGAAGATAGAGCCACAGGGATACAAAACAAAATCAAACCCTCAATAGTAGTTTCAAACACCCAAACACTTACCTAGAAAATTTGTTGATGAAACCCTCACACAGAAAAATTATGAGGACTAACCCTCATACAAAACAAAACTTAAGGGAGGCCATGGGTCAAAACCAGAACAGATCTAGACTATTGTAAAGGACGGCCGGTCTAGACAAATACAAGGAGGGTTTCTCTTACCAAAGGTTTCACTACACAAAGGGATACACTGCACAACAGATCATCCTCAATAGTGGACAAGGGTGCCGCACCACACAGTCACACCATCAACAACAAAAGAGGTTGCACCATATAGTCAATGCTCCAACATCACTAGACAAGGGGTCATAGAAAACCCTCACACTAATTAACTTTAGGAGAGGCCAGAAGGCTCAATGAAAGAGGTAACACCTCATAGCAGAAGAGAAAGGCTAAACCCATGGTCACATCACAGAAGCAAATAGGAGGGCTGCACCACAGCCACTTCACAGATCAAGAAGAGAGGGGACTGCACCTATCAACCACACAACAATAGAGGAGAAGGGGGTTGTACTAGCCACAAAAAAGAAAAGAATATGGGGGCCGCACAAGCCACACAACAACAGAAGAAAAAGGGGACCACACCTTTCAATAGAGGCAACACCTACTAGCAACAAAGGCCGCACCACACACCTTTCCTCAAAAGAGAGCCACAACAATAGCAAGAGGAGAGTCGCAGCAAAGGAGAAGATCCACACACTTTGGGAGAACAAGAACATAACCTAATAGTGTAGGTTGAGAGGGGTAGGGGGGTTTTATTTATAGTTTAGGCTAGGGTAAAAGTAAATTAAATTAAAATAATTTTTATTAAAAATATCATGTTTAAATTAAATAATTTAAACATGATATAATTAACATTTTAATTTAAACACTATTTAATGATTAAATCAAAACAACATAAAACCCCAAATCACACAAGCAAGGGTAAGAGAGGGTTTACAAGGTGGCAATACTTGTTCATTCATTTTCATGGTGACTTTATTACTTTATCATCATTGCATATGGGATACATCCCTCATGTGGTTATGTCCTCCTTCAGAGAAGGTCATATACCAACAAAATACTTGATCGAGGATCAAGTTAACCCAAAACTTTTTCTGGAGTCTTATCCACCAAGGTCCAAGACCAAGGATAAGCCCATGCCCTAGGCATGGGTACCTTGGACTGTGTCTAGGGGCCCTAGACTTATCTAGGGGCTTTAACTGCTTGTTCCTAGACCAAGAACCCCAGTCGTATACTGGGGGCCCTCTGAGGGGTCTTTACTGCTTGGTTCTAGACCAAGAACCCCAGTCGTATGCTGGGGGCCCTCTCATGGGTCTTTTGTTGCTTGGTTCTAGACCAAGAACCCCATTCGTATACTGGGGGCCCTATTAGGGGTATTTTTCCATGGCACTAACTATTTTTTCCCAGACCAAGAAACCCCAGGGGTGCACTTGGGGGCCCTAGATCTCAGCTAGGGTCTTTTCCATCCTCCTGGAGAATGGCTCTTGCAGCTGCTATAAATTTAACAGGATTTAACCATGACAAAACACATCAGTCTAAGAATAAGGTTGAGAAACCACACAATCACTCGGAACGAGGAGGAAGTTCATGAGGGAGACAAAATGGTGGAATAAACTCTTCTAGAGGAAGAGGAAGAGGAGGAGTAAGGTGCTATAATGGTGGAAAGGTAGGGCACATGTCTTGGGAATGTCCCGAGAAGAAGAAAGAAGGAGGATAAGCTCACATTCTAAAAGCACAATGAAGAGATGTTGAGGTATAAGGAGCAAAGGATGGAGCATCCCTGATGTTGAGAAAAGTTCTCTTAAAACTAGAGGTAGAAATTGAAAAGCCAGTGCAGAGAAACAGTCTCTTCAGGACAACTTGCAAGACTAAGGATAAAGTATGCAAGGTAATCATTGACAGTGGGAGTACTAAAAACCTAGTATCCATAGAGATGGTGGAGAAATTGGAGATGAATATAACTACACATCTGAGGCCATACAAAGTCTCATGGATGCAAAAAGGACACCAGGTAACAATCACTAAACAATGCCTGGTTAAAATTAAAATATGAGGATATAAAGATGAAATCCTATGTGATGTAATTCCCATGGACGTATGTCACATTTTTTTGGGAAGACCATGGTTGTTTGATAGAAATGTCATTCGTGATGGGAGTAAAAATACATATACATTGGAAAAGAGTGGTAGGACACATATGTTGTTGCCAATGGAGGAGAAGAGAGAGAAAGAGGAAACCAACACAAGCATATTTCTCATGAGAGGGAAGGAACTCCTAAAAGAAGTCAATGAAGAAGAGGAGATGTATTTCTCTATGGTGAGGAAGCCCAGAGTCATCCTTACAAGTACATTAGTGAATGATCTACCTGAATAAGTTCAGGAGTTGCTGGATAATTTTGTTGATATAGCGGTGGATGAGCTGCCAAACTCATTGCCACCCATCAGGAGTATCAGTCATCATATCAACTTGATATCAGGAGAAATCCTACCAAACAAGGAAGCGTACAGATTAACACCTTGAGAAAATGAGGAGGTGAAGAACCAATTCAAGGAGTTGTTGGATAAGGGCTTAGTCAGAGAAATTTTGATCCCATGCGCAGTACCAACTGTGTTAAGCCCAAAGAAATATGGAGGATGGAGAAAGTGCACAGACTCGAGAGCCATCAACAAGATCACCATCAGGTACAGATTACGTTTACCAAGAATGGATGATTTAATGGATTGTTTAAGTGGAGCAAATTTCTTTTCTAAGATAGATCTGAAAAATGGATATCACTAGATCAGGATGAGAGAAGATGATGAATGGAAAATATCCTTTAAGACGAATGGAGGCCTATATGAGTGGCTAGTTATGCCATTTGGCTTAATGAATGCCCCGAGCAATTTTATGAGGATAATGAATGAAATTATAAAAGATTTCATTGGCAAGTTTGTGGTTGTATATCTGGACAATATACTGATCTTTAGCAAGACTAAAGAGGAGCATTTGAGACACCTAACACTAGTAATGAGGAGGCTACAATAGGAGAAGTTGTTGATCAATTTGAAGAAATCCTCTTTTATGAAGACATAACTCATTTATTTGGGTTTCGTGATCTCTTTGAATGAACTGAAGATGGATCCAGAGAAGGTGAAAGTGATCAGATAATGGTTGTCACCAAGGAGCATGTTTGAGGTAAGGAGCTTTCATGGTTTAGCAAGTTTTTATAGAAAGTTCATTAGAGATTTTAGTGGGATTTGTGAACCAATGATGGATACAGTGAATAAACGGAACATGTTTTTTAAATGGACAGAGGAGGCTGAAAAGAGCTTCAATATACTAAAGGAGAAGATAACAGAACGACCAATTCTGGTCTTGCCGAATTTCGAAAAGACATTCCAGGTAAGATGTGACGCAAGTGGAGTTGAAATAGGAGCAGTTCTAAGTCAGGACAATCGACATGTTGCCTATTTCATCGAGAAGTTGGATGAGACTAAGAATAAATACTCCACATATGACAAGGCATTATATCCCATAATTCAAGCATTGAAGAAATGGAGGCATTATCTTGTCCCGCAAGAGTTTGTCTTGTACAACGATAACCAAGCTTTACAATTCATAACCCGATAAGAAAAACTGAACAAGAGGCATGCAAAATGGGTTGAATATATGCAAAATTCTACTTTTGTCATAAAACATATTGCTGGGAATTCTAACAAGGTTGTTGATGCGTTAAGCAAGAGATGTTTAATTCTGCAGGAATTCCAGGTGAAGACCTTGGGGTTTGAACACCTTAATCATATGTATTGTGATGATACAGATTTCAAAGAGGCCTACGAAGCATGTACAAGCCCTGTATTGAGAGATAGAAGTCAATGGATAGAGTATATGGTTCAGGTAGGATTGTTGTTCAGAGGAAATCAATTGTGCATACCAAGATGCTCAATGAGGGACAATCTTCTGAAGGAGAAGCATAGTGGGGGATTGGCTGGACATTTCGGCCATGATAAAACATTTGCACAGTTGAGCATATCGTACTATTGGCCAGGTATGAGAATAGATGTGATAAATTTGGTGAACAGATGTAAAATCTGCCAACATGCAAATGGTTAAAGACAGAACACTAGATTGTATCAACCATTGCCAATACCAGAGAGGCCTTGGGATGCAATAAGCATGGATTTTTTGGTGGGATTGCTGAGAACACAAAGGGGATTTTACTCCATATTTGTGGTGGTGGATAGATTTTCAAAGATGGCACATTTCATCCTAATTCAAAATAGAGTAAAAGATCAGGAGGAAGAACATCGTCGAGCGTTGGATCAAGGTGGAAAATCCCTGCAGGCCATCCGATTGAAGGAAGGAGCATATGCTTTAACCTTGCATAGATCGAGGAGGAGAGTTCAGAAATCTGAACGGATGGTGGAGAATACTTGAGGAGGAACACTGAAACCCCGCAGTTCTATGGATCAGGTAGAGCTGCGAGGAGGTTAGTGGCGAGATTTTCTCGACTTTCATTTTGGGACATCGAGTACCAGGAGGTGGAAGGATAGAGGCTCTTTTCCTTCAAAACCTCAAATCATGAAATCACAAAGTCGCAATTTGATCAGAGTCGTCAATCACAGGATGATCTGGACGGTTGGTCTATTTCAGGACTTCGGGTACCGGGAGTTGGAAAGACAAAGGTTCTTGTCCCTCAGAACCCTGAATCACGAAATAGCGAAATCGTGATTTGACGTGAGCCATCGATCATAGGGATTATTGTGATTTTTTGTTTGAACGCCAAGGCATTTCATGATTTTGGCATTTGGTAATTTTGGCTTTTCGGCAACCGGAGACTCTAAGGAGCAGGGATACCCTTTGTACCCTGATTTCGTGAAACGCAAAATCCCAAAATTAATAGGCACCAGGCATTTCGTCTTTTCGATGACCAGAGACTCCAAGGAGCAGGTACACCCTTTGTATCCTAATTTCACGAAACACGAAATTCTGAAATCGAGAGGTGTTGGGCGTCTTGGATTTTCGGCGACCGGAGGTTCTAAGGAGCAAGGACATGCTATGTATCTTGATTTTGTGAAATGCAAAATCCTGAAAGAATAGGTGCCGGGTATTTCGGCTCTTCGGCGATCGGAGACCCTAAGGTGCAAGGATATCCCTTGCATCCATATTTCGTGAAATGTGAAATCTCGAAGGAGCAAGCACCAACCATTTCGGCATTTCAGTTACCGAAGGTTCGAGAGACCAGAATATGGGACACTTGACTCGGGAAGTCTCGGTCCCCGATAAGCACCTTTTCGGCTTGGCACTTGGTCACATCCCTTGGTTGCGCGCTATGCGAGCTCATGCTTGATTCCCGAAAAAGACAACTGAGCATTGGTAACGGACCTGTGTAATTGTCCGAAGGGTTCCAGTTCAGAACCAGAAGAGCCATTTCGACTCCAGAATCAAAATATCTTGACCGGGAGGTCACGCAACCCTTAGGAGGGATAGGGGGTCTACATCAAGATGATAGGGGTGATAAGGGTTATAAATATCATGTTTTATAATAAGTTTGGGTTATAATTTTATACGGGAATAGGTTATAGTTGATAATTATAGATTATGGATATAGGTGTTAAGTTTGAATGTTTATACATAATAATATTTAAGATATATAGGGGATACCTATTAGGAGTTAAGGGATTTGGGAGTACAAAGTTATAGCAGCTAAGCTAAAGGTGAGGATTTATGGTATAGGGATTATAAAGAGTAGAGGTTAAATTCTTAGGGGTTACATGGGTTGCAGTTAAGGGGGTTAGGGGTGATTTTTGTTAAATTAATTAGAGAGTATATTTGTTAGAACTTATAAGGGTTATAATTGTTAACATTTAGGTGATATGAGTGTAATGGATTATATGGGTGGAGGGTTAGGTTTAGAATTCATAGTTGTATGGGGTTAGTGTTGGGTTAGGGTTTATAAGGATTTAGGGTTATAAGGGTTGGGGGTTAAGGGAAGGGGCTTATGTTGGTAAGGGATAAATGGGTAAAGGGTTATGGTTGTAAGTGTTAAGGGTTATGAGTTATATGTATTATAGGTTATAAGAGTTAGCAATTATTGTTTGCAAGGGATAAGTATTACAATTAATAAGGTTTGAGGGTTATAATGGTTATGAGGTCTAGGGTTTATAGGTTCATGTATTATGAGTCACAAGTGACAACTTACAAAGATAGAAAAGATGTGGGAAAAGATATAGAGGATATATGGGTTATATAGGTTAGGAGAAAAGGGTTATATCAGTAAGGGTTCAAGGGGTTCAAGGTTAAGGTTTAAGGGTCAGGGTCATAAGTGTTAAGGTTTAAGGGTTATATGAGTTAATAATTATGGTTTGGAAGGGATAATTATTAGGAGTAATAATTTGTAAGTGTTACAATCGTCATAGGATTTAGGGTTT
The DNA here is from genome assembly GCA_000966675.3 of Picea glauca. NCBI lineage: Eukaryota > Viridiplantae > Streptophyta > Pinopsida > Pinales > Pinaceae > Picea > Picea glauca. Next base: position 69,195 of record JZKD02S1716700.1, on the reverse strand, counting down.
ATAAGATTATGGATTATGATTTATAGGTGAAAACTTATAGAGTTTAATATAGATGTGTTTTTAGAGTATAGAGGCTATATGTGTTATATGGGTTAAGAATTAGGGGTGATCGGTGTAGGGAGTAAGGGGTTATAGGGATTAGTTGTTTTTAATTTTAAGGTATAAATATTATTGAATTTATGTTTTATAGAGGATATATGTGATACAATAGTTAGTGTCAAGGGTTACAAGGGTTAGGAATCACATAGTATAAAGAGTTAGACATTATAGGAGCTAAAATAGAGGTTATGGATGATAGTGGTTACATGAGTTAGTGATTATATGGTTAAGGGTTATAAAATTGAGAGGTTAAGTATTATATGTTATCGAAGTTAAGGGTTAAATGAATTGAAGGGATTGAGTGTTATACATATTAAGGGATATAAGAGTTGGTAGTTGTAGGTGGTATGACATATATAAGATATGATTTTCAAATGTTAAGTGTTATGAGTCTTAAATATTAGGGGCCATAACGTTTGAGGAATGAAAAGGGTTAGGGATTATAGGTATTAGGAGATATACATTTTATTGCTTATATTATGGGCCATTTGGGTTGGGGATAATAAGATATAAATGGATTAGATATTAGGGTTTAGGTGGGACATATTATAGAGGTCAAGGGTTATATATTATGGAATAAGAGATTATAGGGGTTAAGGGTCATATGTAAAATGGGTGAATGTTATATATGTACCAAATATTAGGTGTTATAAGCCTTAGAAATCAAGGGTTAAA
>JZKD02S1716700.1:0-33368 GCA_000966675.3 Picea glauca | reverse complement strand
TTCTTTCCCGATTTTGGTAGGACAATAATGAAATCCATAGAAATATCCCTCCAAATAGCAGGGGGAATGGAAAGTGGTTGGAGTGTGCTTGGATCTTTGAATATTTCTCCATTATTCCTTTGACAGGTATCACATTCAACAACAAAGGTGTGGACATCCTATTTCATTCCCTCCCATAAAAAAATAATGTTTGACTCTTTCATAGGTTTTAGTCAACCCTGAATGCCCAGCTGTGGGTGAGGCATGAAGCTCAGAAATCATCGTGGATTTAAGTTGTCACTATTTTTTTAAATGTAGACTTCCCTTTGTTGTTCCTTGACCAAGTTTTGAGGATCCTTGGTCATGTTTGACCTAGTTTGGGACTTCAACAGGTTGTCAAAGGTGGAGCGCAAGTCGAAGTGGAGATCGCAGGATCTCGACCCCTTGTTTAGGGCTTTTTGGGTTTTGGGCTTATGTAACAGGTATGGGGATGTTGGCCCATGGGTTTACCCATGTTTAGGACATTTTGTAATGTATAAATAGATGTCTAGGTTATGTAAGAAGGGGCTAGCTTGGTACCTAGCTAAGTGCTAGAGCAATATATGCATCTGTGTGATATTGTGCTAAGTGCAAGTTGTAAATTCTTTGTGCATGTAGTGTTGAGGACTTGCAGAGCAAAGTGCAAGTGACTGTAAGAGACTATGTAAAGGCTTTGTGCTATGACCTAGCTCGGGGAAGAAGGATTTAGCGAAGTGCACGCAGATATCTTGTCATATGCAGAGTGGGATCTTGTGACTCTGTGCATGTAGAAGATTGACAGAAGACAATAATAAAGAAGAATATTTGGTGGACGTAGCCCCAGGCTAGGGGTGAACCACGTATATCCTGTGTTCTGGTTTCTTTGTGTATTATGATTTCTTTCTGCATTGTGGTTTCTTTATTGCTCATATAGTTTATGCTTAGTATAATGGTGTATGCTTAAATGAATATGATAGCTTAGTGCTTAATGATGAGAATAAGATGCTAGATCTGATCTGTGCTGATATGCTTAGTAATTGAATATACTAGATTTGGATAAATACTGCGATGATTTGTAATTAGGACTTATCTACGAAGTAGTTGCTCGTTAAATACTAATGAAATATAAGTGCTAAGTTCTCTATTAAGGTGTTACAATCACAGATCTATGTCCCAGCTAAGGTTGCAGACACCTGAGTCCTGCAACCACCCCTGCCTCTACCTCAGGTGAGACTTCATTTTCTTCACAGGTGTTGTTGAAAGGGTTGGTACTTAGGGTTTTGTTGGTGCGCTACTGAAGCATTGAACCCTGGGTCTGCCCCTGTTGCAACATATTGTTCCATTGACGGGACCTAAAACTGTGATTGTTGAGAACTGAGGAAAAGAAAGAAATCTCTGTGCGTAGATTTGTTGCTTTATTTGCAAAGATCTATGCTAAGAAGAGGAGTCTAATCTGAAGAAAAAGAGGTAATATATTGAAGCTTTGTTCTTCGAGAAAGGTAAGAATAGTGAGAAAGGTAGGATACGTGAAATTTTTTATTTCAAAAGTATGGATCTAGGTATGTTTGATAAATTTTGTCCTAGTCTGAAAACTAGGGCACAACTAGAAGAAAGAAGATTTTATATGAGTAGATCTAATAGAAATAATGAGAGATATGTTATTCCTATGGATAGAAAGAATGTTTGGACTGAAATATGGATGTAGGATCCTAGGAAGAATTTTTTGCAAGTTAGTTAGTATGATCCTAGTGCACAGTAAAAGAAAGGATGGGCATCATTTAAGAGAAAGACAGGATTAACTCTTTGTTATAGTTGTAGAAGACTGGACCATCTTGCCAAGGATTTCCCTAATAGAAGATCTAGTTGTCTTTGTTGTAAATCTATGGAACATGAAGTTTTGGATTTCCCTAGAATGATTGTTAAGGTTGAGAGAATGAATATGATCCAAGAGAACCCTAAGGAATACCAAGAAACTAAGAATATGGCAGAACCCTAGAAAGAATCAGAGAATGTATTACTACAAATGAAAGAAAACCTGAATAATCACAGAGATATCAACTTATCATAGATATTCAAAGAAAAAGAGTTTATAGAAGCAAGAATAGGAGACTTCGACATAGACTGTTCTGGATGAGGAAACATAGGTGAATATCATGACAGAAAGTACTTGGGAAATTTTGGGAAGGCCTGTTATGGTTCCTTCATTGGGAAGAATAGGATTATTTAGAGGAAAATTGATCACCCTATGTGGAAGTCTTACCCAAACCTCTATGTGTGCTTATGGAACTTCAACAGAGGAAGCATTTGAGGTTGTTAAATTCATTGAGAACAACACCCCATTTTCTATGTTATTAGGAAAACCCTAGATTGGGAAAGACCATATGTGGAGAAAAGAAGAAGAGGCCCTCGAACAAAAAAAACAAGAATTAAAAGATTTCATGACTAGGAGAATAACACACTTGATAAAATCACAAGAGAATAGGTCGAATATGTTTAAAACCAGGGACTTGGGTGTCTAAGTAGAAGGAATACAAGAGATTAGAGCACCTACCCCAGAAAGCGAAGAGGTACTACCTTTGAACCTTATGAAAGACCTTCAACAACGCGAAGTTTTTATGCCAAAAAAAGATAAGAATCATAATGGAAAAAGGAATACCAAGATGTAGATAAAAAGGAATACAGAGGAATAAAGAGGAATAATGGAAAGAAGGCTTAGAAGCTCATCAAGAAGAAAGAAAAGCTAGAAAAATTGCACGAATCTTTGGAAACAACTTTGCAGAAGAAAAGTCTCTCAAATTTGAACTTCGTCGGAATATCAGAACTACGTCCTAACAGACATAACTGCATTGATGAAGGATTCTTGTCTGTTGGAAGGATCTGTTACATCACCGTCTATATATCTTGTCGAGTGTTGCACCGAGAACACTTTTTCCAATTGTGATTATCTGAACTCACTGAGAACCATTTTATTTCGCACAGTGATCATTTGAGACCTTTCCATCCACTCTGTTGCATTGAGTACTTGTTTATCAGTTTGAGATATCTGATCTCGAGCGTGCATGTCGGACGAGCTCAACATTATGGAGAAATCAGCAGAGGAATTTTTAATTGATCTAATGGCGGAGAGAGTGATGTACGCAGGAGTTCAAGCCTCATCAACGAGAGGAGTGCAAGCCTCCCTATCGACTGTTTGCAGATCTGGACCATCCCACATTGCAGATGAGAAAAGAACCAAGAACAAAGATGACTTAGCGAATGTGAATTTAATCTCGTCGATTTTGCCCAATTACATCCCACCTCTAGTCGACATGGTGAATCATGAAAATGTCCCGAGGGACTTCAACTACACAATCATCATAATGTACCTCTCGAAGGGGATATGCGCATCAGACCGCAGTTGGAGAGGATTCCAACCTTGAAGATCAATGACTATAATCCAGGGGACCGCAAAACCTGTGACATGCTTGTGCCTCACAAGTACTTGACTAATATGAAGGGAAAGAGATCAACAATCATTCCCCAGCCACGAACCATGAATATCGTGCAGTCCACTATCCTTAACGTCATGAAAATTCCACACTTTGGAAGGCTCCAAGAGGTTAACGCGTGCATTAATCTCTTGTTGTCATGCTTCCACGACTATTATTTATGGTTAGATAGGTGTATTATCATTGATCCAGTGTTGATCCATAGGATCACTGGATTGATCATGCAGGGACTCGGTCCATAGGAATTTTACCCAGGGAAGGTTGTATATCGCGCCCTGGTATATAGGATTAAAGACACCTATGGTGATGTAGATAAGGGGATGCAAGGCTACAAGGTAGCCTCCATTCAGAATGGTGTAGTGTGCCTTGATTTCCAGTTGATTTTTGGTAAGATACTCCAAAAGAATAGACCCACGCAGGTCACAGTTTTTGTGGTTGACCTCGCAGGAAAGTGCAGAGAGGGATTATAAATGAATTGGGCGAAGTACTTAGTCAACCAGCTAGAAGTAGATTTTTGCGAAGATCAGGATCAGGGCTACGAGTTCCACTTTATTTGGATGCTGATCTTCATCATGTTTACCGCTTGGGAGATGCCAAAAGGTGTGACCTTCCTGGACATTGAGTCGTTCGAGCCAATTGCTGCAAAGTTCACCATGCTCTGATATTCGAGCGATATGGGAAAACAGTGACATTCGAACACAATATTCCATACCTACTACCTGCAACTAAAAAGGGATATCGAATCATTTTCCCCGTATGACACCGAACACTCTGGATAGGTTCAAGACCCTTATGAAGTTCTACACAGATAGGCATTTCATATATATCACCGCACATGCAAATGAGAATAAAGATTAGCTTCAGTCATACTATAAGCTCACTGAGGAGGACCTAGAATAAATCACTAAGGAATGGCCTGCAGAGTTCCTTATACCAGTCGACAAGGTAGAATTGTCTGACCCAAACCTCATTGGAAACTCGGTAGTTACCCTCTAGGAGTATAATGCACCGTGAAGTAGCAGAAGGAAGAAGAAAGAAGATTTGTAGGAACTGAGCAGTACCTCAAAACAGACTACTTCAGATTCACCTAATAGTGGAGGAGGTGACGAAGTGAACAAACAAGACAAAGAAGAGAAAGAAGGGGAAGAAGATAAGAAGGATCAAGTTGAAGTAACACTGCCACAAAACCCCCTGATGACGTAGATCCATCGAAGAAATGAAAGGTTTCCCCCACGAAACCTACATCGTGGAAGAAGTCCAAAGAAAGCAAGCCGAAGCTTCAGAATGTACTCATGGTTGATGATTTTGGCTTCATTATCGCAGTTGTATCAGACGCCTCAGAAGACATTTTGCAGAGAACAAAAGCAAAACAAGAGGCTATGCATGATAGAGTTGAGGCAGAACTTAGAGGGGTACAACAGGCCCTTCAATCCAGCCGTGCAGCATCCACTATGCCCCCATCCTTAGATGAGACATATTTGTGAGATGAGCCTACCCAACTCCGCAGAATAGCCGAAGCAACCGAAGCTTGCCTTCTTCACGCCCAGGAAGAGAAGGAACATGCCACAGTGGCCCTGAAGCAAGCATAAGAGGAAGTAATAGAGAAACGTCGAATTGCGTAGTAGGAAAAGGTTTCCCTCCAAAATAAGTTTGAAGAAGATAGAGCACAAATCCAACAGGAGAAAGAATAGTTGCTCATGGAGAAAGTTGGAGTAAAAGAAGCAGTCAACAGAGCACTTCGCTCTGTGACAGGCTTAGATAAAAAGGAGGAAGACCCAGTGGAACATCAAGTAGCACAGCTTGTTGAAGCCATCCAACAACTTCAATAAAGAATCGTAGACTTAGACCTACAAACAGTGCTAAGCACTCTGCAGGACCTACGAGACCAAAGAGAATCCATTGCCCAGAGCGTCATCCAGAGGATTAGAGAACTAGCTTTGGAATGTAAAAAGCTAAGTGATCATAGTGCACAGACTTATCAGTGACTCAATGAAGACCCTGAACTGAAGACACTGGATTCATAGCTCCAGGTGGAAAAGTAGCAAGCAACAACACTATAGGTGCAATTGAATCTCCTGTCAATAGTTGAGAGGATGAAGATATCCGAGGAACAACACACTACTCAACAATAGGTCCATGCCATTCAGAGCAGAGTAATGGAAGTGACTCAGAGAATCCAACCAATTCATGACTAAGATTGCCAACTATTTGAGGAAATTGAAGGTCGAGGAGTAGAACTGGAGCAAGTTGTCACTACAATCGAACAACACTCAGAGGGACCTATCAACGAAGTAGTTATTCAAGAGTTCTTCGAGCAGGAGGCGTTGGCGCAACAGCAGGTTGAAGCAGCTCGAGCCAAGATCAAGGATTTTGAGATAGAGTTACCTAGATCAGAGTGACTTGGGATAAGTCACAGGTGAGTTTTGGGGGCCTGTTGTCCCTTCACCAAGTTTTGAGGATCCTTGGTCATGTTTGACCTAGTTTGGGACTTCGACAGGCTATCAAAGGCAGAACATAAGTCAAACTGGAGATCATGGGATCTCGTCCCCTTGTTTAGGGATTTTTGGGTTTTGGGCTTATGTAACGGGTATGGGGATGTTGGACCATGGATTTAACCATGTTTAGTCCCTTTTGTAATGTATAAATAGATGTCTAGGCGGTTTAACAAGGGGATAGCTTGGTACCTATATAAGTGCTAGAGAAAGATATGCATTTGTGTGATATTGTGCTAAGTGCAAGTTGTAATTGCTTTGTGCATGTAGTGTTGAGGACTTGCAGAGCGAAGTGCAAGTGACTGTAAGAGACTATGTAAGGGATTTGTGTTGTGACCTAGCTGGGGGAAGTAGGATTTAGTGAAGTGTGAACATATCTCCTGTCCTATGTGGAGTGGGATCTTCTGAATCCGTGCATGTAGAAGATTGACAAAAGACAATAATAAAGAAGAAGAGTTGGTGGACGTAGCCCCAGGCTGGGGGTGAACCACATATATCCTGTGTTGTGGTTGCTTTGTGTATTATGCTTGCTTTGTGCATTGTGGTTTCTTTATTTCTCATATAGTTGATGCTTAGTATAATGGTGTATTCTTAGATGAATATGATATCTTAGTGATTAATGATGAGAATAAGATGCCAGATCTGATCCGTGTTGATATTCTTAGTACTTGAATATATTAGATCTAGATAAATACTGTGATGATCTGTAATTAGGTCCTATCTGTGAAGTAGTTGTTGGTTAAATACTAATTAACTATAAGTGCTAAGTGCTTTGTTAAGGTGTTACAATCACAGACTTGTGTCCCAACTAAGGTTGCAGACATTTGAGTCCTGCAACCACCCCTGCCTCTTCCTCGACTGAGACTTCATCTGCTTCGCAGGTTTTGTCGAAAGGGATGGTACTTATGGTTTTTTTGGTGTGTTTCTAAAGTGTTGAACCCAAGGTCTGCCCCTATGCCAACACCCTTGTAGCGAAGCTCTTCATTGTGCCAAGAGTACCCTGGAGAAGCTTGAGAATGGTGTTGCAATTGTTGGATCAAGAGATAAATTTTGGGGTCTTGTAGCCATTCTTCGCAAACATCTTGGAGCCAATCTAGTACAATGAAGGAGAGGGAAAAGAGGTACCCTTCTTCCTCATACTTCCTGGAAAGAGTGTCATCAACCATATTTTATTTTCCCTTCCTGTAAATGATCTCATATCCATATCCAAATATCCTGGTCAACCATTTTTGGATGAAATCTGTTGTTCCAAAAATTACTTGAGGCTTTGATGATCAGTTTTAATTTGGAATTGTTTCCCCAATAGATAAGGACACTAGAGATCCACTGCATCTAGCATAGCCAATATTTCATTTTCATATATTGATTGTCCCAAATCTTTGTTCATAATTTGTTTTCTAGTGAAAGCCAAAGGCCTACCATCTTGCATGAGGATTGGTCCAATTCTTTTCCCTAAAGCATCACATTCCAGGAAAAAAGCCTTCGTGAAGTCAAAAAGTGCCAAGACAAGAGTCATGCACATAGAAACCACAACAACGAACACATTGACAACAAAAACTCAACACCCTTGTGATTTCATCCTCTCAAAGCATCCTCATTGATTCTATATCCATGCATATACCCACCAATGCTACACTAGAAATAGATCAATATTTTGACAATAAATCCCTCAACGCCAATAGAACACCCATAAAAAACAAAATTCCCACATATTTGGATTTATCAACCTCATTGATTAATGTGCTAGAGATTAACCTCACACTAATGCCTTCACACCGTTTATTGGACTAACTCTTAGCACACTAGTCTATGGAAATGTTTTCTTATTACACGACATAATGTCGATGAGATCAATAAGTAGCATTACAAATACTTTTCTTATTTATTTCAACTAAGTAATAGATAATTGAATTATGGGCACAATAATAGACCATCATTGTCATTGCTAGAGAGGTGAATGACTAACTCATAATTCTCTATGAGCATAATACAAATTTACATGAGTGTTATTTTGTAGCTTCATAACCCTACCTCTCCATAATTGTGAATTGGGGGAATTTTCCATTGTTAGGTATCATATGTATTATAATAAGAAGAAAACATAAATATTGCAACAAATACCAGTGAAAAAACAAAATGTAGAGAACCACAACACCAAAAATGATAACTTTATTGATAGGAAGCAATGTTCACATTCCTCTTTGAGGGGGAAACCTCTAGCAAAGAAATGTTCTATTACAATAATTATCAAGACAAGGCTTTGATCCAGGTGGATATCAATGGCCACCCACCTATTCCACTCACTCAAAAAACAGTTTTCCACCATGGTAGTTTTTTACAGTTTTTTGGGTTCCAAACTATTAGGGATGTTTTGAGGCCCTAAACGACGTTTTTTGGGGATTTGGGACCCAAGTGACTGTCAGAGACACTGACTTGGGATAGTCAAAAATCGTTCTTCTTGGTTAGACCTTTCCAATGGGCTATCACGCACCTAAAACATAGATCGTATGCAAAAGTTACGACCCCGAGAAGTTGATGTACTAACTTACCCAAACGAGGCCCACATGACTTTTGGCACTTCATCTCCTAGTGTTAGCTTTTTGGATGTCTAGGGTTTTTGACATTCCTGTTTATTGTAAAAATTCCTTCAAAGACTCATTGTAATCATATTCTTTTGAATGAGTGCAGTCGTCACATCTCTTCTCGGAGATAAGATGACACCATTCCAACAAGCTTGTTTTCTGCTGCATTTGACAGTTTTAGCTTATTTCCTTATTGAATAGAAAACTAGTTTTACTGTATCTTTGTTATTTTTTGTTAAGCATCTTTTAATAATATGTATTCATTTTTTTCTGGTCATAAAATCCAGATCAGTGGTATCAGAGCAGTCTTCTCCTTGTCACCTTAATTCATGTCCCCAACATGGTCAAGGTACAATGAATTGGGTCTCAAGCTTGCTTCTCTTGAGGAAAAAATCTCTCGCACGCCCAAGCGACCTCTCATGGTAGGAGAAAAAATATATGACGGGACAAGATATCCTTTCAAAAGTTTTCTTGAGGAAACCCTCACATGATAGAGGAACGAGATGATGGATAGTTTTGCGCAAATCGTTTGATGGCTACCAACAGGCGACGCATCTTCCTCGAGCGGAGGTGTCGTCCCCTTGAAGGTACAAATCAACTTTTATATTCCTATATTTGAAGGTTAAATATATGTAGTTGTTGTAGACAAGTGGTTGAATCTACTGGAAGGTTATTTTTTTGTCCATAACTTTTCGAATAGAGAAAATATTACTTTTGCGCTCCTCAAAGTTGTTCCCCATGTCAAAGATTGGTGGGAAACTTTCTGTGAGTAAAAGGAAATAGAGGAACCCTCATTATTTATATTCGCGACCACCTTGGAATGATTCATGAATTCTATTAAGGAACAATACTACACCGTCGGAAGTTATGATGACTTGTATACCAAATGGACCCCACTGCGGCAAGAAAGATACCAAATAGTGCCAGAGTTCACAAATATCTTCGATACCTTGCACACTAAGATGAGTATCAAAGATTCAGAGAGACACATAGTGCTCAAGTATCACGGTGATATGCATAGATACATCCATACTAAAATGGAATTTTTGGACATCTCATCCTTGGGCGCAACCTACCGATATGTCATCAAAATCAACCAGAAGCTCAACTAAAAGATGCGACAATTTGGGCCTGGGAACCCCTCATAGAAAAAGCCAGGAAAGGGAGGCCCCAACCCACAAAACAAAGGACAAAGAAAATATGGACAGTATCAGGACAACCTATCCAAGCCACAAGAAAATAAGTACACCAGAAAGACAAAGAAATATACCGGGAAGTGGTGTGACTTCCATAACAACCCTTGGCATAACACTGTTGATTTCCAATCAAACCAGTTGTTGGTGGCCGAAGTGAAAGTCTCTGAATCCAATGCGGGTTTTGACTCCGAGACAAAACCAGAAAGGGGAAGAAGAATCATTGATGCAGAACCTAGTGCCACCGTTGCTACCACCAAGCTCTAGCTTAGTGAAACAAAAGAAGGCGAGCACCTCTTCCATTCATAGATGTGGGTAAAAGGCACCCCGCTGCACTTCATCATTGATAGCAGTATCCAAAATAACCTCATCTCAACAGAGTTCATAAAGTGTTTGGCCATGCTGACAATGTCTCACCCACAACCATACACCATTGGATGGCTCCACCAAGGAATCAATATCTGCGTCAGCCAACAGTGTCAATTGTCATATGACATCAAGACTTTCAAAGATGAGGTATTGTGTGATGTTTCTCCTCTCGAATTTTGTAATATTATTTTGGTCCAACCTTATTTTTGGAAACTTCATGTTGTATATGAGTCTAGGCCTCGTAGTGTTATTATTACTTTGAACAGGAAATTGTACAACATACCTGAGGCAGTCCCTCCTAGTGTTATTTCCTTGATCTTTGTTAAGAAATGTAGGAAGGTCATCTCTCAGATCAAGAAATTTGTCTTCTTCATGATTCGCTCTCAGAGTGAGCGAAAGATCACAGCCACATCCAGGGCCTCTGCGACCAATCTCTCCACACAACATAAGAAAGTGGATAACGTCATGAAAGAATACTCATATATCTTCTCCTCTCCTACCGGGGTACCTCTACACTTCTAGGTCAAGCATCCCATCGATATGACCCTAGGCACACCGCTACCCAATGGGATAGTCTATCGTCGCTCTTTGTTAGAAAACAAGGAGATCAAGAGGAATATCCAAGAACTGCTCCAAAAGGGGCACATACATCCTAGCTCATCGCCTTGTGGGAGCCCAATCATGTTGGTGCAGAAGAAATATAGGACTTGGCAACTCTGCATTGATTATCAAGCCCTGAATAAAATCACAGTCTGAAACTGGTACCTGATTCCTCGAATCGACGACCTCCTTGATCATCTCACAGGGGCCCAATACTTCAGTAAGATTGATATAAAGTATGCATACCACTAGGTCCCAATAGAATAGACAAATGTATGGAAGACCGCCTTCAAGTCAAAAGAAGGTCCTTTTGAATGGTTGGTCATGCCCTTTGGTTTGACAAATGATGCAACAAATTTTATGAGGATAATGGGCAATATCCTATGAAATTTCACCAATACATTTGTAGTGGTGTATACGGATGACATCCTCATCTACAACAAGACTTGGGAGGAACACTTGCAGCATATTCAACAAGTTCTACACACCCTGCGACAACACAAACTATATGTAAACTTGGAAAAATTCTCCTTCGGCATGGACATGGTCCATTACTTAGGCTACATCGTTGACCAGTATGGTGTGCATGTGGATCCAGCCAAGATCCAAGTAATTCGTTACTGGCCAGCCCCAACCACACTCACTGAACTTCGGAGATTCTTGGGCCTCGCCAATTTCTATCGTAGGTTCATGTTGGGATTCTCTCATATTGCATGGGCACTCAGCCAAGTAACCAGGGGTGGTGGTAAGGAAAAATTTGTGTGGGGCCTGTCGCAACAACAAGAATTCGATGAATTGAAGAATCGTTTGTGCTCATCCCTAGTACTTTCATTAACAGACCTACAACATCCCTTTGAGATCGAGACAAATTCTTTAGACTATGATATGGGAATCATTCTCACTCAACACAACCACGCCTTGGCATATCATAGTGAGAAACTATCAGATGTTTTCTGTAATTACCCCACATACAACAAATAAATGTACTCCATTGTGTGATCCTGCCACCATTGGAGACATTACATTCTTGGGTAGGAGACAATCATCCACACTGATCACAAGCCACTACAATTCATGCAGACCCAAGGAAATAAGTAGAATGACCTCCATCAGAAGTGGTCCACATACTTACGACAGTTCCACCTCAAAATCAAGTATAAAACATGAAGTACCAACCGAGATTTTGATTGCCTCAACCGACCTCCAGTCACGGCACTCACCACGGTGCTAGACTCTTGCGGCCACAAGACCTCCAGATGGTCCCACCTCTATGAGAAAGACCCTGAATTCTCCATCAACTACCAAATGTTGGGATCCAACTCAGTGGTCACTAATTTCCATCTTCAGGATTAGTTGTTGTGTCGTCTGGGCCATCTCTGCATTTCATCAAGCGAGCGCACAGAGTTGATTTGGAAATCTCACTATAGTCGGGTGACAGGACACTTTGGCATTGAAAAGACAGAGGCAGTGCTGCAGAAACATTTCTACTGGTTGAAACTTCAACAGGATGTCGGCAAGTATATCAGGTCCTACATCGCCTACACTATTTCCAAACTGACCACTAAGAAACGGGGCCTGTACACCCCTCTTTCTACTCCTGACAGGCCATGAGAATCCATATCAATGGACTACATGTCACACCTCTCATCCACCAAGAGGGGAAATGAATGTGTTTTTGTGGTTGTTGATCACTTTTCCAAGATGGTGATTCTAGTCACCTGCAAGAAGAACATCACAGCAGAAGCCACTGCCAAGATCTTCTTTGAACGAGTATGGGTACATTTTGGTATCCCACAAACAATTATCTCAGACCGTGACAGCCGGTTCCTCAGCACATTCTGGTCTATCCTATGGTCACTGCTGGATACAAAGCTAACAAAATCCACTACCTTCCACCCCCAGATAGATAGCCAAACTGAGGTCCAGAAAATGATCAAAAATGAAAGTTCTTGGAATCGAATGAAACCAATTCCATTATGTTTTAATCATCCCACTGATTTCATCCATATATTTACTTCCTCAAAAGGACGTTGTATGAAAAAGTGATGAAGTAGCATTGCCAGCAAGTGTGAGTGGAGGACAGCTGGATATACACCAGCACGCATTTTGAAGACATTTTTTAATTTCAAAAGAAACCACATTAATGTAATAGATGGAAGATGTAATTGATTTTAATATCTTGGGATTGTAATACATATCTTGAGTGTTCGCTCTCATCTGTCGGTTGTGGACAATTAATGTAATCAATGTAAAGTAGATTGTAGTATTTATTTTGATAAGATAGCTTAAGGTTGTAGGAGGGGAAACTCAATAATACTCCCTCATATGTATTGTATTATTCTCATTGTAATGGATAGGTAGAGATGTAGAGAAGTAGAGAAAGAGATCATAGGAGAATGGAGAAGAAAAGAGATGGTAGAAGTTGTATGAGCAGATAGATGTTGTTGTTGATACCATGGACATAAGCACTTGAATTAATATATGAATGCTTTGATCGAATTTTATGGTGTATTTATGGTTCCTGTATGCATCAATTGAATGGTATGTTTGCAGTTTATTTCCAGTCTCTGTTATGCATTTGTTTCAATGTTGTGAGTGTATGTGATTTCACGTTGAATGTATGTATGTGATTTCATGTTGAATGTATGAAGTCCAGGAGAAGAGTGTAATTTTCAATCATTTCTCTTCCTGAGAATTCCTACAAGGAGTGCAGTGAAAGTCCACAAGGAGTGCGTTGACAAGATTCTAAGTTTTACCTCAGAAAAGATCAGGAGAGATAGTGTTAACTTATACCCGTATAAGTGAAAGTATAGCACAGAGCCATGCAAGGAGTGATCAGGCAAAGTTGAGTCTTAGAATTTTCCAACCCTGGTAAGTGGTTGAAGAACTGATGTTGCAAGGAGTGTGCAGAGTTGGAGTTGCCAGATAACCATAGGTTATCGTGAAGGTCGCAAGGAATGTGTGCAGGATTCCTTAGAATCCTTGAGTTTGTAGAAAGGATCAAGGTCAAGAAGGATAAAGACTTTGGAGAAGTTCAGAGGAAATACGACGGTGGAATTTACCTCACGGAATCAAGCTCAGAAGGGTTGATGCCAAGTTATTGAACAGGAACATTGAGAGCCTGGATAGACAGTTGGAATTCCTTAAGGGAGAAACATCGATTTCCATGAGTCGTTGGATCCAGTAGATCTACGAGGAGGATAAGGAGAGAGTCTTTCAACACTCATAATCTCAGGAGGGATATTGGTCATCAGATCCGAAGGAGTAAGAGCCGTTGATTTGGAACTCTGGAATATTGGGAATTCAGGAGTCGAAAGAGTGGAGGAAACTTCTTTTGGAAGTCGCGAGTCGTGAAATTCTGACTTCGCGAGAAAAGGATCTGGACCGTCAGATCGTAGGGGAATCAGGGTAGTCGATCTGGCATAATGTTCATTGCAAGTTTTCATTTCGGGAGAAGTGGATAGGGCTACTTGGAGAAGTCCCGAAGCAATTAGGAGTTGGGCCCTAGGTCGCAATCAGAGGTCATGTCAATGAAGAATTTAAGGGAGGAACTAGGGACCGTTAAGCCCTATTTTGGATATCGAAAATTGGAGGAGTCGGTGCGACCCACAATAGAAGTCCCAATGTTGTGAAACACAAAGTTCCTATTGGCTAGGCTCGTGGTCACCGTCGGTGGTCACGTGAGGGGAGATTGCGCCCGATTCTTGTTCGCACAGGTGGGGTTCATCAAAGGACCTATGGTTTTATATGTGTTGAGGGTTCCAACGTGAACCAAGGAGCCAATTCGGTTTAGGGGAGTTGAAGATCCATAGAGCTGGAGGTCAGCAGACCCTGCTGAGGTGGGGCTCTGCGTCAGGTGGTATCAGAGCTTACAACTATTGTTTTCTGTAAGAAAGGGAAGATAGAGGACAGTTATGAACTGAATTCTACATGGAGATATTGAAACAATGTCACCAAGGAGACGTCTAGATAGATATTTACACGATCCAGCCGTGGAAAGGGAAATAAGAGAACTTCGAGCTCAATTAGATGTTATGGAGACAACACAGAGATGAACACCTAATACTAGATATATCAGTGAGGCTGAAAGCGAGAACGAGGAAGGAGAAGAAGAAGCTATAGCCGAAGATGTTGCAGAGGAACATTTTCTAAAATTTGTTGCAAGAACGGGTTCCAAAGAGAAATTGGACATCCCGATGTATGAAGGCAACTTGGACATTGAGGAGCTACCAGATTGATTTAGAGCTCTAGATAAATACTTCGACTATGAGGATTTCAAAGAAGATAAGAAAGTTAAGCACGTTGTCACTAGGCTGAAAGGACATGCAACACTGTGGTGGGATGAACTGTAGGATGACAGGTGTTGTAAAGGAAAACAAAAAATTAAAAGATGGGATAGAATGGTAGCGAAGATGAAATCCAAATTCATACCCAGAGACTATCAAATCAATTTGTTTCGAAGAATGCTAAATTTGAGACAGAAAGGGATGAAAGTGGAGTATGCAGAGGAGTTTTACAGGTTAAACATCAGAGCTAGTCATCGTGAGAGTGATGATGAAAAGGTTTTTAGATATATGAACGGCCTTAGATATGAGATTCAGGACGAGATGAGCATGGTGACCATAAAAAATGTGGAAGAGGCTTATCAGATTGCTCTGAAGGTTGAAGAGAAATTGGCCCGAAAGGAAGGTCAAAGGAGTAGAGGTAGAAGTTAGATCAGAGGAAGAGTAGTTGCCTAGGATAGAGTACAGAATCCCAAGGATGAATAAAAGAGGCCTCATAATCACCCAGAAAGGGGAGGAAGTTCTCAAGGAAGACAATATGTCGATAGGAATAATTTTACTCGATCAAGAGGAAGAGGAAGAGGCAGAGGAGGTGAAGTGAAGTGTTTTGTCTATGGAAATATAGGACAAAAATCTTGGGAATGTCCTGATAGAAAAAGGGATGGAGGAGGTGAAGCTCACATTTCAGAGGCATGGGGAAGAATTGTTGAGGCAGAAGATGCAGAAGGTGGAAAATCCTTGACGATGAGGAAAATTCTCTTGAAGCCAGAAAAAGAGATGGAAAATCCAGTCCAGAGGAACATTTTGTTTAGTACTAATTGCAAGACCAAGGACAGGGTATGAAAGGTGATAGTTGACAGTGGAAGTACGAATAATTTAGTATCCACAAAAATGGTGGAGAAGATGGAATTGGAGACAGTTGCACATCCAACCCCATATAAAGTTTTGTGGTTGCAAAAAGGACATCAAGTAACAGTCACTAAACAATGTTTAGTTGAATTTAAGATAGGGGATTATAGAGATGAGATTTTATGTGATGTAATTCCCATGGATGTCTATCATCTTTTGTTGGGGAGGCCTTGGAAATATGACAGAAATGTTATTCATGATGGAAGAAAGAATACTTACACCTTGGAAAAGAATGGTAGAATGCATATTTTTCTACCATTTGAAGACAAGAAGGTGAATACAGAAACAAGAAATACTATACTTCTCATGAGTGGGATGGAACTTCTCGATGAAGTCAATAAATATCAAGAAATGCAGTTTGTTGTGGTGAGAAAACCTAGAGTCATCTTGACTAGTTCTTCGATAGATGATCTACCTGAGGAAATTCTGGAACTGCTAGAGAATTTCTCTGATATAGTGGTGGATGATTTTCCTTGTTCATTGTTGCCCATCAGGAGTATAAGCCATCATATTGACCTTATACCATGAGTGAGTTTACCAAACAAAGCAGTGTACAGATTGACATTGCAGGAGAATGAAGAGGTTAAGAAGCAAGTCCAAGATTTGATGGACAAAGGGTTGATTAGAGAAAGCTTGAGTCCATGCGTTGTACCAACAGTGTTGAGTTCAAAGAAGGATGGAGGATGGAGAATGTGTACATACATGAGGGCTATAAGAAAAATCACCATCATGTACAGATTTCCTTTACCCAGGATGGATGACTTGATGGATTTCTTGAGTGGACAAAGGTTTTTTTCAAAAATTGATTTAAAGAGTGGATATCACCAGATTAGAATGAGGGAAGGTGATGAATAGAAGACACCATTTAAGATGAATGAAGGACTGTATGAATGGATTTTCATTCCATTTGGCTTGACGAATGCACCAAGTACTTTTATGAGATTGATGAACGAAGTCTTGAAAGATTTCATTGGTAAGTTTTTAATAGTGTATCATGATGATATATTGATCTTTAGTAAGACCGGGGAGGAACATTTAGAGAATTTAAATTCAGTGATGAGGAGGTTGCACTGTGCAGCAAGAGAATTTGTTGATAAATCTGAAGAAGTCATCTTTTATGAAGACATAACTCATTTATTTAGGGTTTGTGATCTCTTCGAATGAGTTGAAGATGGATCCAGAGAAGGTATAAGGAATAAAAGAATGGCCGTCACCAAGGAATATCTTTGAAGTCAGAAGATTCCATGGATTAACCATTTTTTATAGGAAGTTCATAGAAATTTTAGTGGAATTTGTGCACCAATGATGGACACAATCAAGAAAAGACATAAATATTTTCATTGGATAGAGGAAGCATAGAAATGTTTCAAGTTGTTGAAGGAGAAGATAATTGAAGAGATAGTTCTAGTTCTATTAGAATTCATCAAAACATTTCAAGTCAGATGTGACGCAAGTGGATTTGCGATTGGAGCAGTCTTGAGTCAAGACAATAAACTAGTTACATATTTCAGTGAGAAGTTGAACGAAGCCAAGAAACATTACTCCACGTATGATAAAGAGTTTTATGAAGTCATACAGGTGTTGAAGAAATGGAGGCACTACCTGGTTCTGAAAGAGTTCCTTTTATATAGTGACAATCACGCCTTACAATTCATAACCAGATAGGAGAAACTGAACCAAAAACATGAAAAATGGGTAGAGTTTATGTAGAAATTTACTTTTGTTATAAAGCATATTTCTAGAAATGATAACAAGGTTGTTGATGCATTGAGTAGGAGATGTTTGATTCTGCAGGATTTTCGAGTGAAGACCTTAGGTTTTGACAGCCTTAAGGAAATGTACAGGGATGATTCAGACTTTAAATATTCTTATGAAGAATGCAAGAATCCTGTTCTGAGAGACAGAAGCCAATTGAATGAATATTTGATCCAAGATGGATTGTTACGCAAAGGAAATTAGTTGTGTATCCCATAGAGTACTATGAGAGAAAATCAATTAAAGGAAAAACATAGTGGGGGATTGGCTGGACATTTCGGCCATGATAAAACATTTGAGAAACTAAAGAATTTGTATTATTGGCCAGGAATGAGGACAGATGTGAGGAAATTTGTGAATAGATGTAGAATCTTCCATCACACAAAGGGGAAAAGATAGAATACTAGGTTTTATCAACCATTTCCAATACCAGAAAGGCTGTGGGATGCGGTAAGCATGGTTTTTGTGTTAGGACTGCCTAGGACATAAAGGGGTTATGATTCCATATTTTTGGTAGTCAGTAGATTTTCCAAAATGACACATTTCATTCCATGTCAGAAAACCAGTGATGCAACACACATTGCCACTTTGTTTTTCAAAGAAGTTGTTCGACTTCATGGGTTACCTAATAGTATTGTTTCAGATAGAGATACCAAATTTGTTGGTCATTTCTGGAGGATAGTATGGAAGAAGTTGGGGACAAATTTATCTTTTAGATCAGCATATCACCCTTATACGGATGGATAGAATGAGGTAGTAAATCGAAGTTTAGGGGACTTATTGAGGAGCTTAGTAACTGAACACCATAGCCAATGGGATCAGATTTTTCCACAAGCCAAATTTGAATATAATGATTCACCTAATATGAGCACAGGACAGAGCCCATTTCAGATAATGTATGGAATGTAGCCAAGAGGAGTATCTGATTTAATAGACTTAGAGCATAATGATTTCAGGAGTGTTGGAGAAAAAAAAATTGTAGCACAGATGTCGTATCTCCACAGTAAGATTAAAGAGTGGTTGCAGAGTTCTAACCAGGAATACAAGCGCAGAGAAGATCAACATAGAAGAGAGATTCAATTCGAAGTGGGAGATTTATTTTTGGCACATCTAAGAAAAGAAAGGTTACCAAGGGGAACATATAACAAGCTGAAGATGAAGAAGATAGGGTTGTGTTAAATTTTAAGGAAATTTGAGGCAAATTCTTATGAGATAGAATTGCTAGATGATGTGGGAATATCACCCATATTCTACATAGAAGATATGTATCCTTATAGAGAATATGAAGCAGGAGAAGAGAGTCAAAAGGAAATTCATTGGGTCAAACAGATGCCTGTAGCTAAAAATCCGAAGATGGAAAATGTTGTTGATCAAAGAGTTGGTAAGAAGACCTGAAGGAAGACATATTTTGAATATTTAGTAAAATTGAAGGGACACTTGATTGAAGATGCAAGTTGGGAAAGTGAAGCAAATATCCAGAAACATGGATAGACGGTGCAGGAGATCATGGAAAGGAGTCCATGAATTTTTCAGCCATAGGAGTATGATGCAGGAGCATCACCAACGAGTGTGAGTGGAGGACAATTGGATATACACCAGTGCGCGTTTTGAAGAAATTTTTGAACTTCAAAAGAAAACACATTAATTTAATAGCTCGGAAATGTAATTTCTTTTAATATCTTGGGATTGTAATACAGATCTTGAGCATTCTCTCTCATCTGTCACTTGTGTACAATTAATGTAATCAATTTGAAGTAGATGGTAGTCTTCATTTTGATAAGATAGCTTAAGGTTGTAGGAGGGAAAACTCGAGAAGAGTCCCTCGTATGTATTGTATTATTCTCATTGTAATGGATAGGTAGAGCAACATAGCAGTAGAGAAAGAGAGAATAGGATAACGTAGAAGAATAGAGATGGTAGAAGCTATATGAGAAGACAATTGTTGTTGTTGATATGATGTACATATGCACTTGAATTAATATATGGATTCTTTGATCCAATTTTCTGGTGTATTTATGGTTCTTGTATGCATCTATTGAATGGTATGTTTGCAGTTTTTTTCCAGTCTCTGTTATGCATTTGTTTCAATGGTGTGAGTGTATGTGATTTCATGTTGAATGTATGAAGACTGGGAGAAGAGTATAAGATTCAATCGTTTCTCTTCCTGAGAATTCCTACAAGGATGCAGTGAAAGTCCACAAGGAGTGCGTTGACAAGATTCTGAGTTTTACCTCAGAAAATATCAGGAGAGATAGCGTTAACTTATACCCGTAGGAGTGAAAGTATAGGACATAGCTATGTAAGGAGTGCATAGTCCAAGTCGATTCTTAGACTTTTCCAACCCTGTTAAGTGGTTGAAGGACTTATGTCGCAAGGAGTGTGCAGATTTGGAGTTCCCAGATAACCAGAGGTTATCATGAAGGCCACAAGGAGTGTGTGCAGGATTCCTTAGAATCCTTGAGTTTGCATCAAGGATCAAGCTCAGGAAGGATAGAGACTTTGGAGAAGTTCAGAGGAAAGACAAGGGTTGAAGTCACCTCATAGAATCAAGCTCAGAAGGGCTGATGCCAAGTTATTGACCAGAAACATTGAGAACCAGGACAAAATTTTGTAATTCCTGAAGGGAGAAACACCGATTTCAATGAGTTGTTGGATCCAATAGATCTACAAGGAGGATAAGGTGAGAGTCTTTCAACACTCGCAAGATCAGGAGGGATAGTGGCTGTTAGATCCGAAGGAGTGCGATCTGTTGATTCAGAACTCTGGAATATCGGGAAGTTACAGTCAGAAGAGTGGAGGAAACTTCTTTAGGAAGTCGCGAGTCATGAAATTTTGACTTCGCAAGAAAAGGATTTGGACCGTTAGATCATAGGGGAATCAAGATCGTCGATCTGGCATAACGGTCATTGTGATTTCGCATTTCAGGAGAAGTGGAGAGGGATACTTCATGAAGTTCTGATAGGAGAAGTCCTAAAGCGTTGGGGAGCTAGGCCCCAGGTCACAGTCGGAGGTCATGTTAGTGAATAATTTAAGGGAGGAACTAGGGACTGTTAAGCCCTATTTTGGAGATCAAGAATCAGAGGAGTCGGGGCGACCCACAATAGAAGTCTCAAAGTCGCAAAATGTGAATTTCTTGTTGATTAGGTTCGTGGTCACCACTGGTGGTTGTGTGGGGGGACCTTGCACCTGGTGCTTGTTCGCATAGGCAGGGTTCGTCAAAGGACCTGTGGTTTTATATATGTTGAGAGTTCCAACGTGAACCAAGGAGCCAATTCGACTCGGGGGAGTTGAATATCTCTATACCGGGAGGTCAATTGACCCTACTGAGGTGGAGATCTGCGTCAAAATGTTATTTCACTCTGATTGATTTCCCAAACAGGAAAAAATTCAATAGTCAATAGGAAAAAATTCAACACTGGCGTCAACATGACATCATGCCGATGTCATCATGATGATGTGGCATCATGACACTTGGTAGCTGACGTGGCAGAGGATGTGCATGTTGACTGGGCAGGTGTGGTAGACATGGATCATTAAGCATTTGACAAGTGTCCCATTCTCAAGCAATTTAAAAAGTTCCACATGGCCCAGACATGGGCTACCACGTGGCACCCCATCATTCGTTAGCAGATGTAAAAGGGATTGTTGGACTCTAGTAGAGTTGACTTCAAGACCTCTGGAAAGGGGATCGCTTTGGGCAGGCCAGTTACCAACCCACCACTGTGTGACTTGTTATACCAATGCCACATTAAAATATTTAAAGTGAATATGGTAATGGGTGGAGCCAGAAGGGGGTTGGGGTCTAGCCTCATCCCATGATCATATTAACACCATACAACCACCATTTCGCGATAAGTCACTCCACACCACCATATAACTCATTTAGGCGTTAGGGATACAAGCATGAAGGTATATCCACCTACACTATATGACTCGGGCATGGTGACCAGAGGCCAGGATGATCGACGCACTGCTTAGGTTATGGTTCATTCAATTACACCATGTGACTAGAGCTAGCGGAGGTAAGGGCCATTTGGAGGGGGATTTGATCCCAAAAAGAGGCCAGATCTTTGTGGGAATTTGGGCTTCTCTAAATGAGCCTAAAAACTATATAAACCAGGCTTATTTAGCTTCAGAGGGTACTTTGTATGCAGGGAATGTAAAGAGGAGTTTGAGTTTATGGCCCATTTCTCATGTTTTGAGGGGCATTTTAGTCATGTTTTGAGAGGATATTGTTGAGGCATGTGTGCATATGCACAAGGAGATCTTGTACATCATATCAAAAGCTTGTTTGTAACATCAAGGAGCCAATTTAAAGATAACTTGAGCATTTAAATATCAATAAAGAGGTCCTCCACTTGGAAGCGGGCTCAGAGATGTAGCCTCACATTGGTGAACTCCATTAACAAGTTCTTGCTGTATATTTCTCTTTCTTTTTGCTATTATATTCTCTTATTTGCAGCATGGTCTATGATTGTTGAACTCTTTAATCATTCATGATCATCTTGTTAATGTCAATTTGTTATTAATTTCTTCCATTTTTGGATCAAGTATTTTGGTATTAGAGATTTTGGTTGTTTTGGAAGGTTTAACAACTGCAGGATTGGATGCTCACAAGATCCAAATCTTGGAGAGGAGAAGGATTGATATAGAACGAGTTTTGAGGAAGAAAATAATGGCTTCAAAAGGAGAAACTTCTCCACGAACCAAGAAGTTCGAAGAAGCATTTTTCTCCATGTCAGAAATGGTCAAAGTGTTATATGATGATTTCTTGGAGAGAAAGAAACCTGTTMTAGGAGAACTTTCACGAAGGAAAAAAATAAAGGGAAATTAGAATCTTCAAAGCCTCCTCCTTCACCACCTTCACCACCATCTTCTCCTTCTTCTTCAAGTTCTACCTCAAATGCTAGTTCTCATTCTACAACATCTGCCATACAAAAACAAACACATAAGCATAAGTCTAACATGCCTTTGTTAAAACTTGATGTTAAGTTTGAGTTTCCTTTGTATAATGGAGAACTAAATGCAAAAAAGTTAGATAATTGGATAAGACAAATTGAAGTGTATTGCAGGATACAAAAAATCATAGATGAGGAGACTATGATCCAGCTTGCTAGTCTCAAGATGGGAGGAACCACCCTTGTGTGGTGAGAAATCAGGACAAAACAAGATCTTAAAAATTTTGGTAAGACTCTATCTTCATGGATTGATTTTACATCTGCTTTATGAAAGAAATTTTATCCTCTATCTTACATACAACAAGCTATTATGTCATGGAAAAACTTTAGAAAGTTAAAAGGACAAATTGTTCAAAGTTATACACAGGAGTTTCGAAAAAGAGCTTTATTGTTGGGAATACAATTGGATACTCAGAAGACATTGCTTAAGTATATAGGCAGTTTGCATAGTTATTTACGACATACCATTCTTATTTTTAATCCAACTAGTTTAGATGAGGTGTGTGTTGAAGCAACTCATCTTGAATTTAGAGGAAAGAATGTAAATGTTAATTTTGTAAAACCATTTAAGCCTACTGAAGGAAAATTCAAAGGCAAGGGTAAAGAGAAGTCCAAAGGGAAGAAAAATAATACAGTCAAGAAGAAAAAACCTACGTGCACTCATTGTAAGAAAGAAGGCCATAGTGAGGATCATTGTTGGATCCTTCACCCAGAATTGAAACCAACAAAGTTTGGGAATAAATGGAAGCCAAAGACTACTACAACAACTCAAACAGATTTGGGGTCTGATTTGAGAGATCAGACCAAGGTCATAGTCACGGGAATCAAAGGTAAAAATTATGAAGCTAGTACAAGTTCTCCAGTTCATTCTTTAAAAGTTGATAATGAAGTTGATGAGATCAAACAAATATAAATTTTTCTCATAAGAGTAATTTCCAAACATACAAAAATTGATACTATATTTGACAGTGGCTCACAAGTAAATTTGATATCAGAGACAATTGTTAAAAATTTGGGATTAATCACTAAACCTCATAAGAAACCATATCCTTTAGGATGGATTCATAATGATAATCAGTTGCAAGTGAATAGACAATTTGTCCTAAAGTTTTCTATCAATTCACAGTTTATACATGATGTTGAGTTGGATGTGGTGACGCCAACCTTCCCCCCTCTCCTTTCTCTCCTTAGGGGATAACACGACATCTCGGTCAAGGATCATTCAAGTTTTTGAGTCGTATGACTTGTTGGGATCCCGATGAAACCAATTTGACATGACACGAGCCCTTTCTACTTCCTCGGTACTCGCAATGTGGAACCTGCAGAACCTCTCCTTAGTGCTTCCAGCTCTTGCATCGATGATCTTAGCTTTCGGTTCTAGGTTCTTCCATTGATGTGACCTTAGATTATGACCATGGGACAAATCATTTCATGACCCCACACTTCGGGAATTTCGTGAGCGACTTCCTCCTCCTTCCCCGATTATCAAATCCACGAATTCCCGGGGACCATATCTACGGTCCTCTCTCTTCTCGCAATCAATGGTTGTGATCGAATTGCAAGTTCAGACTTTGTGAGTCATGTCTCCTCTCAACTTTGCTTCTTCTGATCATGAATTAGAAATGCGTTGATCCCTTGCCACACGTCCTTCTAGATCCAATGACCTGGATTTAGATCGCTCTTCGCGACTTCATGAAGATCCTTTTTCGCTCCCGCAAACCTTCTGAAGTTCCTTCTTTCGAACCTCTTGATCTTTTTCCACCTGTCTCCTCTTTTATGGTGGGTAATTTATCCATCTTCGGGACTTCGGAAATTCCTCGAATGATTTTCACACTTAGCACAATTTCACCTTTCGAGACTTAAATTGTTCTCAAAACAACTTTCTACACTCCATGCAGAAATCTATGCAACTCTCTTATGTCTTTGCTCGACTTGAAAACCTCCAAGGTTCCAAGTTCTTCTGCAAGCTTCTTATGCCCTCCTAGCAGGATCTCACTATGCCTTGTGATATTATAAGGAGAAATCTCAACACCTTAGGCGCACTACTTACACTTGGCTCAGTTCTTCGACAGCTTCTCCCTCCGACTTATGGAAATGTTTAAGGCATCTCCTTTCCTTTGTCGATGCACTTCTTGCAAATCCTTCCTTCTCCAGAATGTTCAACAATTCTGGGATTATTCTACACCTTCAACCATGTAGTTCCTGGGTATGCTCACGCTGGCTCAATGCCCTCCTGGTAGAGTATTTCAGAGTGTTTAGTAAATCTGCACTATGCCTCTCTCCACATAGTATTTATTTTTAAGGGACGTAACCACCTTGAAATTTATCTCCGAGTCTGTAAATTAATCCGGTGTGCCCTCCTGGAAAATTCTCTTCTGACTCCACTGAGTTCAAACACGCACTCCTTACATCGGCTAACAGAGTTTTCAATCCCTACCCTGCACTCCTAGCACTTAGCCTAGAGAACCAAATATAACTTAACACACTTGCAAATAGAAAATTGTAACTCTATCACTGCAAAGGATTTCTAACATCCATCTACAATTCACAAGCATGCAAATGACATTCGTAACACACCATCCATTGTACAGAAATGTAAAACAAGAAAAACTGTCATTTTCTATTAATGGTGGAACGCCAATTTACAATGATGGAGTTTTATATATAACTAAGTTTTGGCTCTCTATATTTCTCCTTACAACCCAACTTGTCTATCCTAACTCAATCCAACCTCTACTTTGAAATAATACAAATATTTATACAAGAGGGGCTCCATGAGCTTCCCTCACAAGCTAACTAATGGTGTCAAATCACCATCCCTAATGCTTATCGAAAGGCCAAATTACAATGATGCCAATTCTACTCCAAATCGGATGCATATCCTTTCTGTCATTAGCCTATTAATGGCGACCTTATCTCCAGCTTATGTGAAAGCACGATTTGTCTCTTCCATCTTGTCTTCAATTAATGCCCGGATGATGCCTTGGATTCTCGAGGAAAATATGAGAGGCAGTGCCTCTCTTCCCTTGAATGCACACCATGTGTGTTGATTAGCCAGCACATTCTGAGATGGACTGATGCTCCTGCACCATACTCCATAGTAGAAAAAATCATGAGCTCCTACTCATGAGCTTTCCAATGTGGCTAAAATCCACCTAGATCCCACACTCTCTCCTAGAGCTGTCTCTCAGATCCTCTGCTTTTCCACTTCTTCTCATGCATCATCCCCTCTACTCGTGCATGTGTTTTGTCATTCAGCTTCCTCTTGATAACCAATTCCTCTACCGACTCTGACATCATCTTCCTTATCTCCTCGATCACCTTGTCCAGCTGCTCGATCAACTAGTTCCTATGTTGCATGCTAGCTCCCTGTACCCACTCCCTCTCGATGGGAAAATCACACTGACTCACCAATACATCTTCTTCCTTTGTAGCCTTATATTTTCACTCAATTTTAGTCTTCACCCCTGTAGACTCCTCATCATTGAACTGATGCTCAACTACCACTTCTCTTGATAGATTTTCTCTTGCCAGTCCTTCGACTGTTCCCGTTCTACCTTCCTCCGGTTGTGACTCGTGCTGGTGTATCTCCCCCGGCATGGATATTCCTTGGTAGCCACCTTCTGGTTCTATATTTCCCAACCAATCCTCCAGTTACTTCAACTCCAATTCCCACTGAGTGAACAACTCAATTGGGCGTTCTCTTTTTTGTTGGTACAGACATCAGTATCTGTTCTATTTCCTCCATGACAATCTCTGTTGGTTGTACTTATGTCGCCTCTACAACATCAGTGTTAGCCTCTCCTCGGTCACTTGGTAGGAATATCTAGAGTACTCCAATGATCAGAACAGTCTTTTGATCCTCCTCCTCTGTGACAAAATTTTGTAACTTCTCATCATCTTTCTTCACACGGCTCACAGTTCTACGTGAATCTCCATATGAGTGAGGTCTCTCTCTTGCCTCCTCTCCATTTGTCAATGAACTCTCTATTGAGCTCATCCCTCCTCCCTTTCCCACTTGGAAACCTTGGATATCTCCTATGACCACTTGGCAGGTTGCGAGATCCACCGACCCCTTCTCATTTCCCACCTAGCAATCTATGAGGTCCTTGCCAGATCTCTTTCCCTTATGACTGAGGGTTTCAGCATGCCTCAACCACCTTTTTAGCACTCGTTGTTTCCTTCTGGATAAAAAATTATGAATAGGCCATCTGGCTATCCACTTCAAAGGCCAGTCATACCTACAGTGTACCTTTGACTCTTGTTTCATCTTGAATGCAAGATTCTCCATCTGCACTCATATTTCAATGAGCTCCTTGTCCATCTCCACACTGCTCTTCTGCGAGTGGACTTCTCCTCTCCCATGTTTATGATCATCGATGTCCATATTTCCTTGTCTACAGCCTACCTGGTTGTTTACCATCTATTGTTGCCTTGCAACAGCTCTAACAATGCATCACACTCTGTCTACTTGGATTACAAAAATTAATTATGCATCCGCTCCTTCGTCTCCTTCTTCACTTGTTGTCTACAGGTGAAATCGAGTTCTGATACCATGTGAAGCCAACCTCCCCTCCTCTCCTTTCTCTCCTTAGGGATAGCACGACCTCCCAGTCTAGGACCATTCAAGTCGTTGAGTCAGATGACTCATCGTGCTCCTGATGAAACTGATTTGACTTGACACAGGCCCTTTCTACTTCCTTAGTACCCATTATGTGGCACTTGTAGACCCTCTCCTTACCTCTTTCATCTCTTTCACTGATGACCTTAGCTTTTGGTGCTAGGTTCTTCCATTGGTGTGACCTCAGACTATGACTGTGGGCCGATTCCTTTCATGACCCTGCATATCAAGACTTTCGCAAGCGGCTTCCTCCTCCTTCCTTGATTCCTGAATCTACGAATGCTCTAGGACCAGATATACAGTCCTTTCTCTTCTCACAATCAATGGGTGTGATCGAATCGCAAGTTAGGACTTCACGAGTCTTGTCTCCTCTCGACTCTTCTTATTTCGATTGTGAATCAACGATGCGTTGATCCCTTGTTACTCATCCTTCCAGATCCAATTTCCTGGATTTAGATCACTCTTCGCGACTTCGTGAAGATCCTTTTTTGCTCCCACAAACCTTCTGAAGTTCCTTCTCCCAAACCTCTCAATCTTCTGCCACCTGTCTCCTCCTTGACAATGGGTAATTTCTCCATCTTCGAGACTTCAGGAAGCCCTCCAATCCTTTTCACATTTAGTGCAATTTCACCTTTTGAGACTTAAACTATTCTCAAAACTCCTTTCTGGAGTCCTTGCAGAAATTTGTGAAACTCTCCTATGACTTTTCTCGAATTGAAAACCTCCAAGGTTCCAAGTTCTTCTGCGAGCTTCTCGTGCCCTCTTGACAGTCTCTCACTTTGCTTCCTGAGCTTATAAGGTGAAATATCAACACCTTAGGTGCACTGCTTCCTTTTTCGATGCACTTCTTGCAAATCCTTCCTTCACGAGAATGTTTAGCAATTATAGGATTCTTCTACACCTTCAACCGTGTGGTTCTTGGGTATGCTCGCACTGGTTCGATGCCCTCCTGGAAGAGTATTCCAGAGTGTTCAGTAACTTTGCGTTGTGTCTCTCTCCACACAGTCTTTATTTTCAAGGGACGTAACCACGTTGAAACTTCTCTATGAGTATGTAAATTAATCTAGCGTGCCCTCCTGACAACTTCTCGTCTAACTCCACTGAGTTCAGAAACTCACTCCTTGTGTCAGCTCACAGAGTTTCCAATCTATGTCGCACACTCCTTTCACTTATCCTAGAGAACCAGACTTAACTTAACGCACTCGCAGATAAAAAACTACAACTCTATCCCTGCAAGTAATTTCTAACATCCATCTACAATTCACAATCATGAAAATGACATTCGTAACACAACATCCATTGAACACAAATGTAAAACATGAAAAACTGTCATTTTCTATTAATGGTGGAATGCTAATTTACAATGGTGGAGTCTGAGCTACAACTGAGTCTCGGCTCTCCGTATCTCTCCTTATAACCCAGCTTGTCTATCCTAACCCAATCCAACCTCTACTTTGAAACAATACAAAGATTTATACAAGAGGGTATCCATGAGCTTCCTTCGCAAGATAACTAATGGTGTAAAATCACCATCCCTAATGTTTATAGAAAGTCCAAATTACAATGATGGAAATTCTGCTCCAAATCAGATGCAGATACATTCTTTCGTCATCCTATTAATGGCAACCTTATCTCCAGCTTGTGCGAAAGCATGATTTGGCTCTTCCAGCTTGTCTTCAATTAATGCCTGGACCACTCCTTGGATTCTCAAGGAAAAAATGAGAGGGTGAAACCTCTCTTCTCTTGAATGCACACCATGCATGTTGATTAGCTAATGCATGCTGAGATGGAGTGATGCTCCTACATCATGTGGTTCCACTAGATATATGTGGTATTGGACTTGGGAGTCCATATATGTATGATAGAAAGGCAATATTCTATCATGAAGACAATAAGTATAAATTAAATAAATATGGAAAAGAATATGTTGTAAGGGCTCATCAAAATAAATTGAATCTATCACTAATCAACTCAGGGCAAATGAAGAGAATTGTAAATGTCAGTAAGAGATATTTATTAATGGTTGTAAAATCTAAAGACACTGTCGGAATTGATACTTTCAAAGATTGTGATACAAAGTTGAAATATGACTTAGTTAGAATTGTTTTTTAATCTGATGATATATTTCAAGTCCCGAAAGGATTACCTCCAAAGAGACAAGTTGAACATGATATACAGTTGTAGAAGGATGCTCCTCTTCCTAATGTTAGAATGTACAGGTCATTAGTTTTAGAAAATGCAAAGATAAATAAACAGGTACAAGAGCTGGTTGAACAAGGGGTCATCAGGACAAGTGCTTCTCCATGTGGGTCACCTATCATCCTGGTGCCAAAGAAATATGGTACATGGTGCATGTGCAAGGACTTCCGAGCCTTGAACAAGATCATGGTAAAAAAATCGTTACCCTTTGCTTCACATTGATGATTTATTAGATTAATTGAAACATGCGGTTTATTTTACTAAGTTAGACTTAAGAAGTGGTTACCATGAAATCAGATTTTTTGAACAAAATATATGGAAAACTGCTTTTAAAACAAAACAATGATTATTTGAATGGTTAGTGATGCCATTTAGTCTTACTAATGCACCTACTACTTTTATGCGGGTAATGAACGATGTATTCAGGCCATTCAATGATGATTTTGTAATAGTCTACTTAGATGATATTATTATTTTCAATAGGACTAGGGAAGAACATGTCCACCATGTCAGGCTGATACTTTCAGTGTTGCAGAGAGAGAAACTTTTTTTAAAGTTGTCAAAATGTGAATTTGGAAAAACATCTCTTGTATATTTGGGTTACATTATAGGGGGTGGAGAGCTTAAGATTGATCCCTCTAAAGTTGAGGTCATTGTAAATTGGCCAAAGCCTACAAATGTATCTAAAGTAAGAAGCTTCATGGGGGAAACACAGTATTTGAGGAAGTTTATTGCAAATTTCTCTCTAATTGCAACACCTTTACATGCATTGGCAAGTGTGAAAAGGGGATTCCACTGAGGAGGAATCCAACAAAAGGATTTCGATACTTTGAAAGTAAATATTAGTAAAACTCATGTTCTCATATTGCTAGATCTCCAACAATATTTTGAAATTCAAACCAATGCAAGTGACTATGCCATGGGGGCAGTGTTGATGAAGCATCGAAAGCCCACATGCTATCATTCTGAGACCTTCACTACAACAATAATTAACTATCCAACCTATGATAAATAATTGTATGCTTTAGTACAAAGTGTTAAAAAATGGAAACATTACTTAATGGGAAAATAAACAATAATAAATACTGATCATCAACCATTATAGTATCTACAATCACAAAACTAAGCTACAAAAATCAAGGAATTTTAGATGGATGGGGTTTTTGCAGCAATTTCATTTGGTTATCATATATAAAAAGGGCATTCATAATAAAGTTTTCGATATGTTATCAATACCTCCTAGTACAATTGCTACAATCCTTAAGCACAATTCAATTACTCATGAAAGTTACATTTAACAATATGTTGAGGACAAAGATTTTAAGGAAGTCTATTCAACTTTAAGTCATGGTAAAAGAGCAGAAGAATTGAATTATCATATTAAAGACAAACTTTTGTATCATTTTGGAAAATTATGTATTCCATAAAGTGAAAGATTCCATGTAATCAGGGAGGCACATACTTCTCTTATGGAAGGACATTTTGGTGTAGACAAAACAATTGCTCAGTTACAAAGATTTTGTTATTGGCCTCAAATGAATGAAAATGTGTCTAAGTATGTAAAAGGATGTACTATGTGTGAAATAAGCAAAGAAAGTAACATAAAGCTAGGATTGTACACTTCACTTCCTATTCCTTCTAGACCATGGGAATGTGTATCTATGGATTTTGTGGGGGGATTGCCTATGTCTAGAAAATGTCATGATTACTTGTATGTAGTTGTGGATAGGTTCAACAAGATGTGTGTTCTAATTCCTTATAAAAAGCAATTCATAACTGAACAAACAACTCAAATGTTCTTTGAAAATGTATGGGTTCATTTTGGGTTACCTACTTCTATTGTATTTGATCGAGATTCTAGGTTCATGGGGAATGTTTGGTCAAGCTTGTGGGAACTTATGGACACCAGGCTAAAGAAGAGAACATCATTTCATCCCCAGACGGATGAGTAGAGAGAGGTGGTGAACAGAGCAGTAGTGCATCTACTTCGGGAATATTGCAAAAAACATCCTAAGATTTGGGATGAACATTTGTGTTATGTGCAACATGCGTATAATTGAATCAAACAGTATTCTACTCAGAGATCTCCATTTGAAACATGTTTGGGGTCCTTTCCAAAATATCCTTTGGATTTTGTCTTTGGGAAAGACATTGCAGCATAAGGACATAGTGATGTGGAAATGGCTACAAAGTTCATTGAACGGATCCAGTTGATTCATTAGGCGGTACAGGAACAGTTGGAGAAAACCTAAGACAAGTACAAGGCAAGGCATGATGTGCATCGAGTTGATAATCAGTTCAAAGCAAGAGATCAAGTATGGTTATACTTCAGTAAGGAAAGGATGCAAGGAGAAGGTAAAAATATAAAACCAATTCATTATGTTCCTTTCAAAATTTTAGACAAGATTGGTACTAATGCTTTCCTGTTAGAATTGCCTCCATATATGAAAATTTATTCGGTTGTAAATATGGAAAACTTGAGATTGTATGAGCCTCCTATGATAGAGGATCAAGGAGAGAATGCTTAGATTCCTACCATAAAATATTTTTCTCATGAGTATATGAATTAGTTGCAGGAAGACACCATTTTGGACAAAAGAATGTGTACTTCTCGCAGGGGTGATGTGGAGTATCTTTGAGTGGGATTGGAGGGAACAAATCCAAGTCAGGACAAGTGGGTGGAGACCAGAAAAGTGAGGACATAGTATCCTCACTTATTTACCAATTGATGCCATACTTTTGGTGGTCCAAAACCTTCCAAGTGGGGAGGAATGATCCAGGAGGCTCCTCAGGGCCAGAAAATGCTCAAAAATGAAAGTTCTAAGAATCAGATGAAACTAATTCCATTGCATCCCTCTCATCACAGTGATTCTGACCATATATTTACTTCTTCAAATAGACACCATATGTGAAATTTATCGCACTCTGATCGATTTCCCAAACATGCAAAAAGTCAACAGTCAACAGGCAAAATGTCAACATTGACGACATCATGACATCATGCTAATGTCATCATGTTGACATGGCATTATGACACTTGGTAGATGACATGGCATAGGATGGGTATGTTGACTGTGTAGGTGTGGTAGACGTGGACCATTCAGCATTTGACAAGTTTCCCATTCACAAGCAAGTTAAATGGTTCCACGTGGCCCAGACATTGGCTTCCACGTGGTACCCCATCATTTGTTGGCAGATGTAAAAGGGATTGTTGGACTCTAGTAGAGTTGACCTCAAGACCTCTGGCAAGGAGAGCTCTTTGGGTGGGCTGGTTACCAACCCACCACCATGTGACTTGTTATACCAATTCCACATTAAAATATTTAAAGTGCATATGGTAATGGGCGGAGGCAAAAGGGGGTCGGGGTCTAGCCCCAGCCCGTGATCATATTAACACCATACAACCACCAGCCCATGGTCAAGTCACTCCACCCCACCATATGAATCAGCTCAGCGTTAAGGATATGGGAGCGAAGGTATAGCCACCTACACCATATGACTCGAGGGTGGTGACCAAAGGCCAGGTCAATCGACGCATCGTTCAGGATATGGTTCTTTTAATTGCGCCATGCGACTGGAGCTAGCGGAATTAAGGACCAGTGCGCAACCCCTAGGGGGATATCACTTGGCCATATTAATGCATATGACCATGTAAAAGGTGTGCACACCCACAAAAGAGGAACTAAGTTTGATTTATGGTTAAAAAATGGTTATTTGACTATAGTTTTGGCCCAGATTGGGCGTTTTTGGAGATTTCTTGGCCATTTAGAGGGGGATTTGATCCCAAAAAGAGGACAGATCTTTGTCAAAAGTTGGGCTTCTCTAACTAATCCTAAAAACTATATAAACCAGGCTTATTGATCTTGAGAGGGTACTTTGTATGCAGGGAATGTAAAGAGGAGTTTGATTTTATGGCCCATTT
>JZKD02S1716678.1:100595-114127 GCA_000966675.3 Picea glauca | reverse complement strand
ATGCAACATGCACATGTGATAACCAACATGCACCTGCAATAACCCACATGCACATGCAATAACCATTAAGATCTCAAACACACAACTGAAACGCATCCAGAAACCCCCAGTGTATCAGATCTGTGAGACAGAGCATTAGAACAATAGAAAATATCTTGATCAGCGGGATCAGGGATATTTCATAACAGAGGCGAGAAAGGTGGAAAATGAAGTTAGGGAGAGTGCTGATTACAAGGGGTATGAGAGGCAAGTGTTTGATTTGAAAAAGTCGGTTCATTAACAATTCAAATGGCTGAACACGAAGTACATCTCCACGTTATTCAATGAAACAGATGATTTTAAAATTTAAGTTCCAAGTCATCAAACGGCTCATTTCCTGTCTTTTCGGCGATCTATATAGCAATCACGAAAGTTCCTTCTGACGATTTAGGCGCCCCGAAGGATGGGCTGACTTTTCTGAGCTCCGATGCTTTTGGTAGCTAACATAGCTCCAACTTTTGGGTTTTAGCTATCGAAAGCTAAGGATTTCGGTAGCTAACATAGCTTTTCGGAGACACACTTAGTTGCCGAAACCTGTGTTTTGATTTTTTGAAATAAAACCCCGGACCAAAGCTTTTGAAACTTTATTACAAACTGAAGCTCTTAAAAAAAACAAAACTTAAAAAATTTAGAAAGGCAATTTTTCAAAGACATCCTATCACCTAAAATGAAATAACTCGATTGGTTTATTTGAGGAGATAACATCATGAATGTGGGAAAACATTCCTTGGGTTTATCTTTGAGATTTTCCTTGGAAAAAAATACGTCAAAGGGACTACTAGGTACATTAGAATCAATACTAGTGTGATTGTGAATGCAACTCCTATAAAAGCATATCTAATCTATGAGATCTAAGACCTAGAATCTAAAGTCTATCATCCATTAGTAAGATACAAAGCTTGGTAGCCCAAAGAAGAAAAAATTCTTGTCAAGAGCTCAAAAGCTTAGAAGAATGTCTCAATTGAAGATACCTAGGAGAGTGCTCAAGGTCTCCTAGTGCCATTACCTACCAACAAGGAGGAGAAGATGTTGACCTATGAGTCTGTACTTATAGTAAGTGGATATCTCCTACCATCCCAGGCCAAAGCAAAGAAACTTCCGATGGAGGATTGTTCAGGCAAGTTGGCCTATGGTGCATCATGTTGTTTGGAAGAGGTTGTCCTTTATTGAGATATGAAAGAAGAGGGAGAGGAATGTTTGTCGTGATTGGAAGATCTACCCCAAGCCCACGCCCGAACATGACTGTTGCAAGGGCCTCATGGGTGGAGGTAGGATGTTTCTCCATGATCTCATGGATCTGGGAGCTGAGGTGGCGCTACCCTTTATCTACCTCTTGGTGCCTTTGTGTGTAACCATTGAGAAGGAGGAGGTGATTGTCCTAGTAGTGTTTGGTGGTGGGGGTGGTTTGATCGAAGAGTATTGAAGTTCGAGAGCTCCCCTCTTGAACAAGGCCAAGCATTAATGGTTAGATATCTGAAGAAGATGGAGAGGGATTTCTAGGACTCCATGAAAAAGCGATGATATTGACCTTGGATCTTGTAATAG
The DNA here is from genome assembly GCA_000966675.3 of Picea glauca. Taxonomy (NCBI): domain Eukaryota; kingdom Viridiplantae; phylum Streptophyta; class Pinopsida; order Pinales; family Pinaceae; genus Picea; species Picea glauca. The sequence continues at coordinate 112,543 of JZKD02S1716678.1, read as the reverse complement.
ATGGGGCGTCGAAAAATGAAATTCTCCTTCGTCTTGGTCTCCTATAAGTGCCAGAGGAGGCAAACCTTGTCCACTTGTGGGATATGGTGATCGAGTTCCACTTGGAGCCAGAAAGAACTGACCTAGAATTGGCCAAGAGGGATCTTGAGTGTGTGCATCTAATGGCGAAGCATGTATATTAGTTTGACAATGAGGCCATCCCTCAACTCCATGAAATGCTTTGCATAGAAGGCTATCTTGGGTTTGAGCCTATGGGGAGGATCTACCCAAATGAACAAAATGTGTTGTCTGTAAATATCTTCTCTAATGATCCTCCTCAACTCCTGCTTGTTAGGTAGAAGTTGGCCAAAGGCATCTAAAGAGTATCTGAATGGGGGAGGTCTATCTATTGAGATTTCCATAGATTTTAATAGGCACATAACCTCAACAAACTAGCAATAGACTCACTAAGAGGAACAAGTCGAGGCAATGAATTTTGAGGAATAGTATGTAAGGTAAGGGTATTGATCTCGACTAGTGGCCAAATCAATAAAGCTGTGATTTCGATGAAGTAGTGAAACCGGTCCGAAAATTGCCTGGGCTCAGAAAGATGTTGCAAACTTTGCTTGAACAATGTGCTAGGAAACTGTCCTCCTGCATTTCATGATGAGACTAAGAACGATAACCTCAATCCTCTCCATCCTTGTGTTGAATTTTCACTATGCTAGGCTCAAGCATGAGATTTATTTCATTTAGCATGTACTTGAACCATAAACAAATGCAACTACACCATACACAAGTGCTACAATAACCAAGATCACAAGAAGAATTAGCATGCACAAGAACACAAGAAATATCCTGGGAAACCCTCCTATTCAAGGGAAGAAAACCCAACAATCCTTTGCTATATTCTCAAAAGAAGATCCCCCAACCATAAACCCTAATGCACACAAGAGGGTGTTTCTACAACCTTGAAACTAGCGCCCAAGAGAGGTGCACACTTCATCCTTAAAGGTAGGCCTGAAATTTCCAAATGACAAGTGAAGTGTGTGTGAGTGTGTGTTTCCTCAATGGGGAAATCACCTCTATTTATACAAGACCAGACACAACAATAGGTGTGTCTATTGGCACAATAGGGACGACCTCAATAACTCAAAAATTTAATTATTTATTACAATAAACATTAATTATCTTTCACATATGGTGGGGCCAACTTGTACCCTTTACATCATAATTAGGGTTACAAGTAAATCTTACACTTAGACAATATAGCAAGNCACATGAGTACAAAGGCAGGAGACCACATCGACTCAACTCTCACACAGAGGAGAACAATACACCCATCACATGGGCACACCCAACACTAGGGCACGACTCAACTCTGTCCAGAGGAGAATGATACACCCCATCACATGGGCATACCCAACACTAGGCTCTCTCACAGGTTGACTCAACTCAGTCACAGAGGAGAACGTATCCTGGAGAATGTCACACGACGCTGCAATCATCAACACCTTGCCCAATCCTCTTTAATAAACTAGGCCCTTAGACCTTAGGGCCATACAAAACCGTGGCCCTGATAATGCTATCTAGAAGATACATTTTTGACAAAATGCCCTAAAAGTGGTGTTGAAAACATTGTTGCTCAAGAAGGGTTAGGGAACCATATCCCTTGTTGATTTGAGGTTGGAAAATTATGTGAATGTTGAGTTGTGACAATGTAGCATCGTGGATGTATGGGGCACTATGGAGCCCTTACAATAACCCTCTTTTTGTGATTTCTTTTTGGGGGGCTAGGTGTCGATGTCTATGCATCCTTGTTTGGAAAGGGATGCCCCATGGAAGAACCCTTGCAAGAGGAGATGTACTTTGGATGTCCCCATCACATCCCTTGCAATTCAGAACGACAAAGAATGTACTTATCCCATTCCCCTATCCTTAGTATACAAGGGACACATTTCCCACACCCAGGGATGCATCCCACACAACGCTCAGGGAAACAAAATGTTGGTTTATGACAAATGGATAGTGAGCTGAAAGGAAACAAAAATAATGAGATGAGGGATGCTGGATAAAGGAAAGAAAGGACATTGAAAGATAGATGAGGGAAAAAATTACGAGTGGATTTTAGTGAAGTGTAAGGTCTTCTATTGGCACTTGGGTAGTAGATAATAAAAGATAGGAAGAGTAGCACATGGCAGGCAATAGGACACATGAAGGTGGGCGATAGTGTCTTTTTCATTGGTTTATTTATATGCAAAGTTGATGGTGATTGAAAAAGGGGATGGAGACAAAGGTGATGGTGATTGAAAAAGGCAAGTTAAACAATGGTGCGGAGAATGAGATGGACACAAATGTAGAAACATTTGAGGAACCATTTCTCTGATACCACTTGTGCCTAACTCGTTATACTTTGGTATGCTTTATAACACGATGATTGATGATAGAATCATACAATACATGAATTGCCTATATTTATGTTGCGTATTATCAAGAGAGGTGATTACTCATTCAATAATATCACCCACTCAATTAGGTAAACTATATGATTAAGTTTACAATTGGTTTCATAACATCTCAACACACCTATATTGCTAGCATGGAATTTGACAATTTTTCACTCTTCTTATTTATTAGCAGGTATGTTTTGTGTGTATCCTCCATGTGATGAACTTATAATACTTTGGAATTTGGCAATTCATTGCTGTAAATTGTAAATTTGATTGTGCATCATGCAGAAAATAGGAGCAAAAGATGTGAAAACGAGTATTTTTATTAAGAGTCATTGAATACACGGACACCAATCCTCTTTTATTTGGCTAGTCGGTAGTAGCATAACCTGAGTGCCTTTTCTTAATAAAATATTTTAATCTTAATGGCTGTCATTATTAACTATTAAAGCCACATATAATGTGCCTTTATTATATTTCTTCATATTGGAGCATTATACTCTAACATTGATCACATTTTTCCTTTGGATTAAGCAAGTGCTCTTTGTGTGCATCCTCAAATGGTGAATGAGGGGTTGTTCCTCTTGTATGTTCCTTTGTGCCTGATCTGTAAATGTTTGATCTCACATAGCTTCTTCTTTAGTTTACATTCTTTTCAATTATTATTTTTGAACAAAAGCTTCCTTTCACTATTAATATAACAATATTTACATCACTTTTATACTGAAAAAGGCAGGCCACAAAAACGGCCATCACATGCACTAGCAAGGCTCAAAATCGAGTTGGATGATAACCAAACCTCCCATAAGTCTTAAGTGTTGATAGAAAAAGTATAAAAAATCAACATAAGTCCATGAAACAACAACATAAGTACATAGGCCTGAGCATAAACACATAGACATCAAGACATAGTCAATAGGAACTCGACATTGACTCATGGGTCAAAGGTCTTTGGGGTTGTCCCCCAAGTTCCAACTAGTACTAGCAGGCTTAGTGTCAACGATGATTGACTCCCATTCATCATTTTCAGGTCCAAGTCCTTTGTTGTTTCAGAAATAGCAAGAGCTAGGATTGGGAATTTGTCATTCTGTTGGTTAGTGTCATAAGCCAACTATGCGTTCAAAGTTCACTCACACCTCTCTCTAACTGCATGACCAATCTTGTGACATGGTTTATCCTCTGCCCTGGAGCGATTTGTTTAAGTTGGGATGTACTAGGTGGTTCCCTGCTCATGTTGTAGAGGGCCCCACCCCAAAAGTCAAGCAACTATTATAAATGGCCCATATCCTCCACTCAAATGTTTCGTACTTGGACAAAAAATTACAAGATCAAGCTCATATAGATTAGATAGCTATCAACCCATGAGAAATATTGAGATTCTTCTCAATTATTATTTAGAAGTGATTTGTTCTCTCTCTAATTGTTTGGCCTTCCATATTGTTTCGTCATTTTTCTTCTTAGGGAGGAAACTGGGGGCAAAATGACAACATCCTCATTTTCATTTCCCAATACATTAGTATCTTTTTGTTCCTTTTTAAAATTTACTTCTGCATGTTATAACATGGAGACATGTTTGGTAGCTTTGAAATCTCATGCTTGAAGAGTGTGTTCAACTATGAACATAGGTTGAAATTTCTTTTCATACTTTTTTTTTTCTTACTAGCAAATTCCAAGTGCATAGCTTACAACATTCTTGTAGTTTTCTTATTTGTCTTGATATATATTTTCATTCATGAAAAGTATGCATATGGAATATGGTTTGAGATTCTAGTGTAGTTGCTTGTAATGCAATAAGCTTATAAGTATGTTGGAACTTTTTATTTATTATAGAGATGTCATTGCCATATGTTTCAAATCATTATTGTCCTAAGTGGGTTGTAGGCAAACACTTTCAAAAGACATTTTAGAATGTTAATAAAATAACACATTTTATTCGTCTTATGTTCCGAGGTAAATGCCTCTTTATAATAATAATAATAATAATAATAATCTAATTTTAAGGTCATGACCAAGACAGACACCAAATTGGTGTATGAGACCCCCTTGTTTGTGGGACAAGGGACCCCCTCCACACAACGATTTGAATGCTAAAGTCTATGGAGGTGTACAAGCACTTGATTGCTATTTGGAGTAGATACTTAAGGAGCCTCCATCTTTTTGTTTCTTGAAAAATGTGTCTTATATTAACAAGAGAATACTTACAAGAAAGTTCGAAATAAAAGTGGGAGGGTATATACCATAGAGCCTTATATCCTTTTCCTTATAGCTACTAACACTGCAAAAAATTTAGAATAACCTACTGCATTTAACTCTTTGGCATCCTTTAGCAAACAATTGCAAACATACCTCTTCTGACCAATAGTGACAAAAGGATTGGATCAAAGTGACCTCATTGTTAAACACATATTTGCACTGTAGCTTCCAGATGGTAAACAAAACAACAATATTAAGATAGTTAAAAGAGAAAGAACCAAGGACCTCAAATTGTTGAATAACGCTGTGCAACAAAACTGGATGCTGATCTTGAACATCTTTCCAACAAATTCTAGCAAATTTTCACTCCCATAGAATGTGCTTCAAGGTCTTTGAGCGACTGCAACAGAGACAAAGACCGTTCATCAACCCACTTTTGGAAGGAAACCCCTAATCAAAAACTGACCTGGGAAAACTTGAAGCTTATAACTGAGTCGGAGCAACCATACACTATGCAACTGACAAGCTCATCTGACCTTAAGGTCAGAAGATGTCCATCTAGCATATATATTATATATATATATATAACAATAAAGGGGGGAAATTTATATTAAACTAAAAATGCACCAAAAAGCGCATGAGCAGATACAAAGTGTCAAAATGAGGAGACAAGTGAAGGGCCTGCTCATCCCAAGATCATACATATCAGGTTGTTGCATAGAGATTAATTTCAGAGGTGCATAATGCCCAAAAAGTCTATTTGAATATACCCTATAGAAAGTCCCCAGAATGCAGACCCAAAAACAGTTCATATGCTAGAAGAGAGGGAAAGAAACCAACCATATTTCAAAACCTATGATTAGAACCTGGAGCTGGGTTGTTCAAATCCAATAGAGGAGTTTGCTGCGCTGGACAAGATGTCATTTCTGAGATGCCTCGATCATTCCAAGGAGAAGAGCTAGGAGGAGGTCGAAGGTGGAGATCTTCCAATTGAGACTGGAGAGCTTCACATTCATCCTTAAGTTGTTGAATGCTCTATCTCTGCTGCACCGAGACTTCAAGAATCAGGAGCACCTGAGACAATAATCCACTGAATTGAAGTTGCAGTGAATGGACTATAGTATACAGGTCACCCAACTCCTCCTCGATCGTGTCCATACACTTTAGACGATGTCCAATAGAACCCCTCGCCATGAGTGCCAGCAGACGCAGAAGGTGGTGAGCAAACCAGAGAGAAACTATTGAGTAGCAGCCAAAGGTGGATATTGCTAGGCTAAGATTGCCATAGTGCTCTGAGGAGGTGAGCCTTAAACGAGAATTGACACAAGTATATGCTGATGCAGGAAACCTGGAGTCTGATCTCAACTCCTACCAAAAACTATGATTACAGATACAGGCTATCGCATCCATGATGAGGCTGTACATCCCACATGAGCTCGAGAGTAATGGAGAGAATGGGTGATAAGAGGGCGAAGTACCGGAGTATTTAAAGCAGTCAAGGGGTGTTGAGTGTATTGCACGTGGAGTTGCGGTCTCTGCATGTGATATCCTTGTGTCCAATTGAGTGATGGAGTTAAGCCCTATGTGTATTATGTTGTCGATCCTAGAGTTTAAAACCATATGGGGGTCTTGATGAGAAAATAGGCCCACTTTTTATCCTTGTAAGTTTTGGAGGGGGTCATGGGATAGGAGAGAAAGAGAGGTGCTTATTGACCATGATGGCGCTCGATGGATGTCGAGTAGCTTGATTTGCAAGACGATCGGCCTCTGTGTTATTATAACGAAGGACATGGAAGAAATCGATCTTGGTGAAGGTCTTTATTTCCTGATGACTTATGAGAATAATGGATTGGAGTTGAATGTTATTTGGAAGTGTTTGAAGCCTTGCAGCTTGATTATTACTTTAGAGTCTCCTAGCACTATGATAGCGTGAATGCCTCGAGTGTTGGCTAGAGATAATCCTTGTAGAAGTGCATAAGCTTCTACTTGGTTATTGGATGCTGCCCCTATACTCCATTCATAGGATAATCCTATGTTTCCTCTAGGGTCATGGAGAACCCCACCCGCTCCTGCCACCTCGCATCTAGCATATATATTAAAGAATATCCAAAGAATTGATTTCACTTTAAAATTTTTAGGATTCTTAATTCTTGCACACAACATTCATTTTCCCATATGAAACTTGAGACATTAAACAATAATCCACCATCATTAAGATACAAGTCTAAGTTCTATGCCATTGAGTACAAAATTAGGCCCTAGGACATTCTTCACTAGTAAGTTGGTCAAATCTCCTGTAGGAGTCCAATCCTTAAAATGGAGAATTTTTTATCTCCTTATCCTACTACAGCAATGCATACCAAACTCTCAATTAACTGTTACCAATTTACCATATTTGAGGGAAACCTGCCATTTTTAGACATCACTATATTTTATTGAATGCATTTGATTATAACATGTCCTCCGCTTTTGTTCTCCAAACATGAGGAACATGAAGATAGTCTTCTTGTTGCAGTTTTTGTTTGCCAATATGACATATGCACAATTACTTTTCGAGTGGAAAATTGTGATGTGCAATGTGCATCTGTTTAAAATGGCACTACCACTACAACTATAGAGGTAACTGAAATAGAAAGCTATCATAAAAATAAAGAGCCAAAGGAAAATAAAATAGTAGGGGCATTTGTACATCCAAGGGTGAATTGCACCTGCAAATCCAGACAATGGATTATGACTTCTCCATATAAATTTGTTGACTGTATTGATAAAATGTTAAGAGTTATAAATGAGAGGGGAAACCCCTATTTATATGCCAAAAATGCCAAAAAGAGGTAAAAATCCTAACGTAAAACTTAAGTTACTAATAAAAGGGATAAGGCCCTTATTACATGAAAGTGACTTTTTACAAATATTGAAATATGATACCGTAAAGGACTACTGCTAGAACATTATTCCAAAATTATGAGCTTATATAAAAAATAGCTCATGCATATAGAGTCTAATGCCTAATAAATATATTGTAGTTAGGTACACAGTATGATGTTCCAACTCCCTAGAGTTTTTTAATTTGTTATAGATTTTAGGAAAGAAAACAAAAATTACAAGAGTTAAGAGATACAAATAAATGCTCATCATTCATCCATTCACACACAGATGTTCAAACTTTGACTTTGCTCAATTATTCTAAGATTCTTCCATGTCAAAGTTACGTAATGATTCTTCCATGCCATCATTATGTTCTAATTCTGGCTTCTCTTTCCCCTGAATCAATGTTAGATTTGTGTGTCTAGGTTAGTTCCATTGTATCGTGGTTAGTTTGTAAAATGAATGCAAGCCATTATTAACCGGAATTGGCATGCATAATCTCAAAGTTTTGAGTCTCAACTCGGATCTGAAGTCTTGAACATTCACATAATTCTGATTTCTGATTATGGTATTTCATTTCATTTTAAAAAATTGAATGTGTTGTTCCCAAAACTTCATCTGTTCCTTTCTGACTTTAACTTTATCTTTTTAGAGGTATACTACTGTATTTTTTTGGCACTTTTCCATATTTTTGAAACTTTATACTTTGCTGCATTTTTGGGCTGGCACATATGCGTTTTACCTCAAACCCCACCAATGCAGCAATAGGCTTCAAGTGGCAATCAAAGTCTCATCCTTATTTTCTCTCCTCTCTCTCCAGTCTGAAGTTACCTTTTGTACTCCTACAGTTTGATAAAATGTTTGTACTTCCTAGTCACATCTACCTACTCTTTCGGTTGTTTGTGGACATCAATAAAAATATCTTATCTTATCTAAAGAGTGTGGGGTCATAAACTAACTACCATTTTTTTTTATAATTTAACATAATATCAATAAGCAGTTAATAGATTATACTTTATTACAACATTCTTATGAATAGTGTAATCACATGAAGGTTAAATGAAAATCACCTTTCGTGCCTAGGGCAGTTAGGCAGATAATGCAAATTATCGTTGTTTTGACCTTTGCAAAAGCTAAATTTAAAAGCCTTGCAAGAAAAAAAAGATGTTTGTTTTATGGATGTTTTGAAGAGTATTTGGATAATGATTTCACTGAGAGAAAGCCTGTTTATTTTTCCTTTCCTGGATTATGGCGATCCATTGTTCTTTCTATCCAAGTATTTTCAGTGATCTTTTCCATATATGACATATCTTGCCTACAATGTTTTTGAAAATTCTTCCAGTTTTTCCATGATTAATTTCCTCACTAACAGGAGTTGAGAGACCCATTTCAACTATAAAATGCACTGACATTGCCTCTGCATACCTGAGTTCAGTATACAATTTCATTGAGTTCTTTAATGATTCATTCGCTCGGAGTAATTGAGAGACACATTTCAGCTTTAAAATTCCCTGGCATTAACCCTCATACCTGATTTCACTATGCAATTACCCTTGGTCATCCTTTTTACCTTTGCTTTCTATTATAAGGTAATTTGTTTTAAATAGTCTAATTATAATTTTATGGTTTTTTTCTTATTTCCTTTTTATGGAACATTGCGAATGGAAAGGTTTCTTGTTAATTAGAAAATTTCCATTGTACTTATTATACTGCCCATATAAGTTTTAATAATAATAACTTTATTTAATTGTGGATTTGGAGCCTGTTAAGTGTTACTATTTCCTGAACAGAAAACCTATAGGAGGGATAATTTGTGATGACTGAAAATATGGACATTATATTGAGTAAGAAAATCTGTTTTGTTTAAGCAGGAGGAGTTAATATCACTTGAAGGTCTTCCACCAGCTTCCATATGCTGCAAAGAGTAAGCTTGATAGATCTGATTCTTCATCAGAATTCTAATCCATACCTAATAGCACTCCTAGGTTCTTAATTTATGATTTGGGAAAAGAGTGCCAATGAATCTCTATTATTTGTGTGCAGGGTTGAAGAATCTGTAAATGCACGCTCAGATCCTTTGCTTCCACGGTATAACCCTTCAACTTGGGAACATCTTTCCTAATCTAATGTGCTTAACAGAAAAATGTACATGCAGTAATTTTTAATCTTTCATATTTTATTTTTTCTCTTAAATATTGATTCTGATCGTTCTCTGTTATAGGAACAAGGATGGAGAAACTCGAAGGCCTTTTCGGCTTAAACAGATTTTGGAGTAATTCTTTTGATCCTATCTTTTGAATATATTGCCTTTTATGTTAATTATTCATTCACATCTTCCCATCTTACGAGGCATGCTTTCTATTTTTCAATGTTTGATTTCTTGAGTTTGGGTAATGTACGTTCACTTCCAATGATCATATTCCCCATAGGTGATGTTAACATTAAACATTTGCAACAGTATAGCCATCATGGTCCACAGTTGTATGTATAAACATTTTTAGATTGGGCCTTAGGTATTTTGCAACATCCATGTAGTTCTTATTATGAACTAAACTTTTTAAATTTGTCTTCATAAGAATAAATCTGCTGGCAACATAATGGAAGGTCACAAGCACTAAATGGTATCCTTGAAAGTGTAAATACATTAGGCTAGAATTCAAAGTAGTCATCATACTAAGCTTGCAAAGTTTCAGTGATATTCAATGTTTTCAGTTATTTTCCAAAATCATGAATGGGATTTTCAATGTTTCATTGTTTTTTAATATCTGAAATGCTGCATAGATTAATTCAGAGAACAAATAAGTACATCAAGAGTCAAGGTGGTTACATCATACATATAATAGGGGTGCCAGGAAAGTCCTGGTCTACAAAAGCTAAAAATACTAGCATATGATCCCAGGCCCCACAGGGATGGGCTCAACATCACAACAAAAATCTTTGAGGTGAACTCTTAGTGGTAGAGCCAAATCTTGTTCAAAGCACTGCAAATCCCCAGGAGTAAGGGGAGGGGGAACCTCATTAATGTAACTTTACAATGATGTTTCCATATAGAAAGCCAATTGTAACCAAACAAACTGTATGTGAAAGAAATTTACAGCTGTCCCTGACCATCCAAGTGTTCCCTAGGAGGATTCCCTTCCATGAGAGTGGAGCTAAAAAAGGAATGAAATTTTGTTTGAAACCAATCCCAAAAAGCTTTGGTAGGCTGACATATCCAAAATGCATGTTGAACTGTATGATCCTTCCCACACAATGCACATCCTGAATTCATAATGCCAACTTTGTTCAACCTACACGTAATAGCCAATCCTTGATGAAGCAATAGCCACACCCAAACTTTATGCGTAAGAGGCAAATTCCTTCAAAATGGATTGATACCTCCTCAATGATCACTCTATCGGATCACCAAGCCCCCATTTTTAATTCAAGTGGGGACTGTGATTAGAGGAGTGCCTAACAGCTCATAAAGATCCTTCATCTCATAGTTGTAAATAGGTTTCCGACTTCACCATTTCCATTGTTCCAATTCCTCTAAACTGGGCCTTATCCATGCATCTACATTTTATATAAACAATTTTCTGGAATCATACAAAGATCCTCAAGGACAACCTTGTTAGCACCAGGAAGCTTTTGTGAGTGGTTAAGAGTCCTCCACGTGTGCCACTATTGTGTGTGGATTCCAAAAGTCCTTCCTGTTGCTGCCTAATCCACACCTCGGGTTATGTGGAAGAAATCTTCAATCCACCGGGTGTGGCCTTGGGGGCAAGTCTCGAGTCGGGTAGCTGTCACTTGACACTCAATTCCTCTGTCTAGGCTAACTCCTAGCAAAGCCAAGGGGGGTATCCCTAAAAAAAAGAATCTAAGGCTTGAACTAAAGCTAAGCACAATTATTGTTCTAGGAGTTAATATGAGACAAAAGCAAAAGCAACTATTCTAGCAGCATATACCACAATAAGAGAATTACTTATGAGAAAGATATTAGACAAGTAGAACACTTCACCATAAATGATATAGATTGAAAACAAATGCTAGTACTTGAAAATAAATGACAATAAGCAAAATGGAGATATAGACCAGTGCCAAAAGTAAATGTTTCTGTAAGATGTATGTATTGCGAATGCTCTTGACAAATTTTATTATTATGGGTTATTGCTTGAATTAGTGGTTTAAATTCGTGAAGTGGCTTGATATTGCAAGTCCACTTTGTGAAAACCAAATTGTAAGTGTGAAACAGAAAGTAAATCTAATTTAATATTTGTTTCCTTTCACCACTGTCCCACAAATGGGTATCTGTTAGAAATTAAGGGGAAACTATAACAAATATATTCTTTTTCAATTTATTCACTACAGTAGATATAGATCAGCAACCAAAACAAATTTTCTGAAGTAGATCAAACACAGAAAATGTACAATAGATCTGAACATGTCAGTGTTCCACGGGGACGCGTCCCCCACGTCCCC
>JZKD02S1716678.1:78481-90059 GCA_000966675.3 Picea glauca | reverse complement strand
GCCCTTTTAGGGAAACGTTGGCCTCCTGGAGCAAAACGTTAGGCCTCCTTGGGCCTCAGGATCCTGCCACACGTGCCACTTGGCACACAACTGCCTCCAAAGTATCGAAAATGCCAGGTGACGTCATGGGTGACCTGGGTGACGTCATGGGCCTTCCAAGGCCTACATCATGGTGAAAAGGGAAAGACCCCCCTAGGTCCAAGCCTGCCAGGTTGTCCTTGGTGGAACATCCTCCTCTCTCTCCGGTGAAAACCCCTGATCTGTCTCTGCCCCTTGCTAGGGTCTCAACATCCATCTGGTGGGATTTTAGCCCCATGGAGGTCCGAACTAAGCATCTCCCCATGTGTACCTATCAATCGGATGCCCTGCAACATCAACAAATACGCCCTCCATGGGCTCATAAGTCATAAGGATCATAGCAATGTCTATCACATCTAATCATCAAGTTTATTAAACAGTGCATGAAACCCCCTTTACCCGGACAAGTGCTCAAAGACATTATGCTATTCTACAAGCCAAGTTTGGAGGGGACGCTAGGACGTCCTATTGGGCTAATGCTCATTGGATGTGGGATGTTCCCAGGTGAAGTCAAATCCAGGCCATGTAAGTGGATGAGGTGGTAGGGGATGTCTGGGAAATGGGTGCAATGATAACAGGGAAATGTATGGCTTACTTGTGGGTGCCTCTAAAGAGGGTGAGTTGCACCTTGTCATGGATGCAAATGTTTCCAAGCCCATTCATGCCTTTTATCTTTTATTCTTATTTCTTTTTCTTTTCAAGAGGCTAGTTAAGGAACACTGCCCTGGCGTGGTGACCAGTGGTGACAATGTTACCCACAAGCATTTCACGGAAACGAGAAGGCTGGCTCGTGATGAGACCCCCTTTCTCTTGGTTGTGCCACCAAGAGCCACTACCCTGGCATGGTGACCAATTGAATGGTAGTGTCATACCACTACATGCCCATGGACCTAATAGACTAGCTCGTGATGAGACCCCCTATCCTCCAACTAGGTCTTGATTTATTATTTTTATGGGTCCCTCTGTTTCTTGCTGAGAAGCCTTTTATTGCTTTCTCAGGGATCCCTGGGCAAAGCATCTCAAAGTTTCATTCTTTTGGCTTTTATCTTTTGCCAGCTACTTTTACCCTCTGGACCTTTAGCTCCTTCTTCCCACAAGGTAAGGTACAACCCTTTGATATTTTGGCCAACCCAATGCCCAGACCAATGTATGGGATGGATGAGTGGGAAAAAGATGAAAAGTGGTAAGTATGGTGGGAACGGACGATGACCTTTCATGAATCCCCCCAGTGGCAACTCAAACCCTATGGGAATCAGCTTACTAGGGCATCCTGTCATTTCCCCAGGTGTGGTCAAGTGGAAAGGCATAAGATCCAAGCACACGTTAGAAGTAAAAAGAATTAAATGCACATATTCAAATGTTTTGAGAATCAGAGTAACATACCATGATACCCGGACTCATTACCTCATGGAGCAAGACCCATTTCTGTTGCCGGACCAAGTCGATGTGATGGATGTTGTTGCTGCTGACAAAGTGGAGGCGCTGAAGAAGAAAAGGATGGGCCCTCCAAGGCCATGCTCAAGTTGATCTGGCTCTCGGTACTCCATGTCTAGGACCTATGGGCCTCGAGACATAATCTCCTTAGTTATCCCTAGGCTAGGGGATAACAGTCCCCTACATTGGGCATAATTACCACCCCTTATTGTTAGAAAAACATGCTCTCATACCATGTTAGAAAATTTGGTATTCGACTTCTGTCATAATAAGCCATGACTTCATTCATAATAAACCCAAGAATCAATAATCAACACATCATGAAGTTAAGATAGCCCAATACACAAAAGAACAAGAACATTGATGTATAGTGGAGAACCCTCTAGGAAACAAACTCCACTCTCAACAATAAACTCATATCGTCTTCAAGTCCAAGTGTTCAAGTGATTACAAATGACGTAAGGCCTCGCATATTTATAAGAGTGAGGTTTAGGTAGTTGCACCCGAACTTGTAAATGTGGGACCACAAACCCCGATTAATTAACCACAAAGACCACCCAACAACCATCAATGTGGGTTATAACCACTAGAACCACAAGTCAATGTGGGTTATGCTCAATGTGGATTACATTGAGCATGCCCCCTTAAGCTTGACTTAGGGACACAAATAAGTAAATTTGGCATAAAGGATATTTGACCAAGTTAAAATTAAATCCCAACATCCCTCGTAACTTGCACTTGGGTAAGGATACAAAAAATGATCAATGTTAACAACACAACCTGATCATGACAAGGTGCAATGAAGATCACAACAAAGAGTCCTTCCTTAGAACTAAAGCCTCCCAAACACCTTCACATGATCTTGTTCAGAAAATAGTGAAGCAACAAGAGCATATGCACATGCAATCAAAGAGGGAACTCAAAATCCCTCCATGTTGTCAAAGAATGGTCTTCAAAATATAGAGTATGGCAAAGAGACTCATGACCATACTCTCATGACAATCGATAAGCAATCCAAGAATTCGACAATGTTGTTACGATGGTCAATAAGCTCAACAATTTCTCCAAACACCTACATGCAACAATATGATTCCCATCAAACATGACATGGAACCAACAATAAAGGTTGTCGTCAAAAAATTGTCCAACAGAAACTATTGCTATAGCCAATCAATAAAAGGAAGCAATTAGGATTGTATGGTTATATAGTTGATGACACAAGTTGATATGAAATGCTCAAACAAGTGCTCAAATATCACCATGACAAATCATCAATACAACCACAATAAACCCTAGATCCAAGATTTTTCCTTCTACACCTCCTATAAAGATCTATAAGAGGAGTTGCTAGCATGCCAAGAGAAATTTTGATACTTGGACGATTTCCTCCAATCACAATGATTAGGGTGTTGATATGGTTGAGATGTCGATGGCAAAGCATCTGGTGTTGGTTGAATAGAAGATGTAAAATGTGGTTATTGTTGAACAAAAGGTCCTTGCAAATCTATAGTAGTAGAATCGTATGAAGTGTCAGACTCAAGCTCTACCGTATCACCAATGGACAAATCAATAGCTGGTGAAAGTTTTGGTTCCTAGAAATTAGTTGAAGAAAGATGACTTGCATCTGGTGATGAAGTCTCAAAATATCCAAGGCCTACTCACTCTAGTCTCATACCAAGCTCAATAGGAGTAATAATTCCCTATTCATGTTTACAATGTCCTCCACCTATGTATCCAATATAATGAAGTAATTTACAACCAAACCCTTTAGTATGCTTATCAAACTCAAGGGGAATTTGCTCATGAGTAGCCAACAGTGCATGAGTGAAAGTGGCATCAAATGAAGACAAAATACATTTGTACAGGTGTCATGTATCTCTTCCTTATCCCTGAATTTATCCATTAGTTCATTACAAAAAAGCGCTAAGGTTTCTTCGATTTCATTAATACACACAGTATAAAAAATGAAGAGAGTCTTCAACACAGTAATGAGCTGAGTAAGAATACACACAATATTTTCACAAACAACTCCCTTGCATTCAAATGAAAGACCTTTGGTGCATATACACTTGATTGGAGTAACAACTCCCTACAAATTTCGTAATAACCAGAGACAAACTCCTACAGCTCAGCAATTAAAAAACTAACCACCTTAGACAACATCCTATAAATCAACTAACTAAAGGAACAACCATGAGACAGCTACATAGTAACTACTAACTAGCTAAGAGAAATCACTAAGTGGAATGGACATTAATTCGAACCCCCTCACTTAATGACCATTCCATTGGCCTTAACAACAATCATGTCTCTAAATTTCATAAATTTTTCTTTGCCCAATGATTTGGTTAATAAATCTGCTTATTGATCTTCAGTATAGCAGTAGAGCAACTCAACCTCTCCTTATACTTGCTCTCGAATGAAATGATAATGCACCTCAATATGTTTAGTTCTTCCATGATAAACTGGATTTTTTGCTATCTTGATAACACTTTGTTTGTCACACATTAAAGGGATAGGAATTTTATGAATGAGACCAATTTCACCCAAAATTCTCTTCAACCAAACAACATCACAAGCAGCACTTATGACTGCTTTATATTCAGCTTCAGTGGAAGACAAGGCAACTGTAGGTTGTTTCTTGCTAATCCATGAAATGATAGTTGGGCCTATGTTGAAGGTGTATCCTGTTGTAGACTTCCTCTCATCACTGCAATTTGCCTAATCTAAATCTGAGTAACCTTGAAGATTGAAATCTGCTTCTCATACTAAAGACCATAACTAAGAGTTCCTTTAACATATCGAAAGATCCTCTTGGATGCGTTCCCATGACTCTGCCTTGGCTGATCCATAAATCTGGAAACTAATCTAACTAAGAAACTCAAATCAGGACTTATAGTGGTCAGATATATAAGGCTGCCAACAAGTTGCCTATACATAGTTTCATCAACTAGATCAGAAGTATCCATGGCTGATAATTTCGCCCCAGCTTCCATGGGAGTCAAAGCTGGTTTACATCCTGGTCATATGAAATTTTTCTAAGGTTTTCCATGCATATTTTGCTTGGGGCATAAAAATCAGATTTGATTTCTGCCCAATTTTTATCCCAAGCAGTAATGTAGGAGACCAAGATCAAACATACGCAATGTCTGATTCATATATCAATTCAACTAGATTAGAACTATCCATGGCTGATAATTTCTCCCCAGCCTCCATGGAACTCAAAGCTGGTTTACATCCTGGTCATGTGAAATTTTTCTAAGGTTTTCCATGCATATTTTGCTTGGGGCATAAAAATCAGATTTGATTTCTGCCCAATTTTTATCCCAAGCAGTAATGTAGGAGACCAAGATCAAACATACGAAATGTCTGATTCATATATCAATTTTCAAGTTTCAACCCACTTATCACATCTTCATTCTTTCTGGTTATGATCAAATCATCTACATACAAGATAATGATAGTAATATCACCTACATTATTGGTTTTCAGTGTTCACATACAAATTTGGTTCTGATGGACTTTTATCAAATCCAATTTGATTGAAATAGAAATCTATCATACTGTACCAAGCTCTTGGGGCTTGCTTAGGGAACTACGTGTTCACCCCCATGCTCTTCAAATCCTTGAAGCTGAACCATATATACTTCCTCTTCTAAGTTACCAAGACAAAAGTAGACATGACATCTATCTAATAAACATTCCAACCAAATTGGGCAGCTAATTACAGCAATAAACATATTGACATTTTCAACATCTCTTCATCGAAACCTTTGGCCACAAGTCTAGCTTTGAGCCTATCAATGGAACAATCAACATTGAACTTTGTTTTGTACACCCATTTATAGCAAAGGGGTTTCTTGCCAGCTGGTAACTCAACCAAGTCCCATGTCTGATTTTTGGTGCGGGACTTCATCTCTTCACTCATTGCATTATCCCACTCGAAAAGACCATGTGCTTCAGCAAATGAGGTGGGTTCTTTTTTAGTCAATACATCAGCCATTAAGGAAAAATTTACCCTGTCCTTTGATGCTCTCTGTTTTCTATGTGCTTCTGTTTCAAAATCCTTGATATCGTGTGTTGTTTTAATTAGCCAAGAGGGTATTTTCTCTGTTGTTTTTCTCCTTCAGCTGAACTGTCACTTACTTGATCCACTGTTTGAGGTTTATCACCACAGCTTGAAGATAGACAAGGCACAGACACTTCAAAAATACTATTGTTATCAGTGTTTGAACTATTTCCAGCTTGTTGTTTGTGATTAATTCGCCATGACAAATCACACGTATCAGATGTTTGTCTTTGTTGTCCATCAAAAACAACATTTATGTTGATAATGACTGTTTTAGTCTATAAATCCCGCAGTTTATATGCCTTGGATACCGCACCATATCCAATCAAAATGCACCTTTTGCTCTTGGCATCTAACTTGGATCTTTTTTTCGTGTGGTACATGAGCATATGCCACACATCCAGACACCTTCAAGTGACAGATATTTGGCTTCTTCCCATTACAAGCCTCTGTTGGCACAACATTTTTAAGAGCTTTGGTGGGACACCTATTCAAGATATACATACATGTATGTAGTATGTACAGCTTCAACCCATAGCTCATTCTTCAGATTTGCTTCATTCAACATACAAGGAGCCATTTCAACAATGGTGTGGTTCTTTCTCCTAGCAACTCCACTTTGTTGAGTGTAGGGAACCGTGAATTGTCTTTTGATTCCACAAGCTCTGCAAAATTGGTGAATTCTGAGGATTTGTACTCCACACCATTGTCAAACCTACTTTCAGTTTTTTCCTAGATTCTTTTTCAGCTATGGCCAAGAGTGATTTGGATACATTAAATACTTGTGTTTTTCTCTTTAAGAAATATATCCAAGTCTTTCTAGAGAAGTCATCAATAAAGGTGAGAAAGTATCTTGACCCATCCATGGAAGGCAATCTCATTTGTCCACAAATATTAGAATGGACTAGCTCCAATGGTTTGCTTGCTCTCCAAACTAAATCCTTCAGAAAGTTATCTCTGTGTTGTTTTCCCATTACACAAGACTCACAAAGTCCTTGATCTTACTTGACTTGAGGAAAGCCAAATACCAAGTCGTTTTTCTTCATAGAACTAAGTGACTAGAAATTAATATGCCCAAGCCTTTGATGCCATAACCTAGTGACATAGTTCTCCTCAACCAAGTAGGATTGAGAAGTTAAAATAAATGTTAGTTTATAATGGTCAACTAGATATTAGACTTAGGCATTAATAAAGTCAATTAGACTTTAGGTTAGTTCATGCTTTTATGTCTTATTTCACTTTATCGGTTTATCCCACATTCATAAAGTGGATTGACTCAACTTGATTGTAGCCCTATATAAGAAATCTTTCACTTTCTCATTTAATATACAATATGGAGAACTCTTTCGAGCTATTTTGGTTTCTTTACGTGCTCAATTTCCATAATATGGTATCAGAGCCCAGTGTTCTAGAAGTTGTATCAAGAGTCTTGGGCCTTTAAAAGACAAGGTTTCCACTCTTGCAACTTCAATATTTTAGAAGTCGTATCAAGAGTCTCGGGCCTTTGAAAGACAAGGTTTCCACTCTTGTGACTTCATTAGTTTGGGTGCCATAAAGTTTGTGTGAGCGTGAAGACCTAGGGACTACTGCCATCAGAGACGAATTGAGGGATCACAACCATAGCACATTGAAGAGACAAAAGGGTTTCATAGAAACAAGGTGTTTTTACTCCCATGTTGCAGTTTCAGGGAGGGAAGAATAGGTATTTTGCATTTGTTTCTCTGATTCAATCTATTTTTCTGCACTCTTGACTTGCATCTATGGCTTCGTTGTCCAACATCATGCTAGAAGGCAACCAAAAGTTCTCTACGAAGAATTACAATACATGGAGGCAACGTATGTTGGCCATTTTTTAGTACAGGTGTTTGTCTGATATCGTTCTCGTCAAGACAACCTGACCCACTATTGTGGGTAAAGACCAAGACAAGTTTGATGGACAAGACAGAGAAGCAGTGATGTTGCTCAAGTTGTTCATGACAGATGAGATGCTTCCCGAGGTTCAAATCGGGAAGACTTCCACAACGATTTGGAAGCATTTGAAAGATCTGCATGAGACTTCAAACAAGGGTCAAGCCTTCTTCTTGAAGAACATGTTGTTTTCGATCATGATGAGTGAGGGTGCATCATTACAGGAGCACTTACTCAAGATCAAGGACATTCGAGAACAGTTGGAGGCAATTGACCGAAAGATGGAAGAAGAGGGCATGGTGGTAATCACGCTGAAAAGCTTACCACATGCTTATGAGCATTTCATAGAGACCCTAAGCATCACCGCCACGGATGTTGACTTCAAGTTTGGAAAGTTGTGCAATAAGCCCTTACAACAGGACAGATGGAAGAAACAGTTTGGTAGCAGCAGTGAGATCAAGGGTTCAAAAAAGGCCTTTGCAGCCAAAGTCAAGGGAAAAGGCAAATGGGCAAAGATAAACAGTTAGGGCAATGGTGAGGATGCAGCGAAGAGCTCGAAGACCATCACCTATCACTACTGTGGCAAGGTAGGACATATGAAGAAGCACTGCAGAAAAAGGTTGGCAGATTATAAATCCAACAAGGGAGGACCTCAGCAGAAGGCTCGTGTCACACAGCACATAGAAGAGGAGTCATCCTTCTATGCATTCATGGCCACGACACAAGCAAATCGGTCCAGGATCTGCTTGGTTCATCGATTCAGGGGCATCACAGCACTTCACCAACAAGCAGGATTGGTTCACAAAGTATTCACCTTGTTCATCCAAGGATTTTGTGATATTCAGTGGTGGGGAGGAGTATACTATAGTTGGCACGGGAAATGTGCAAATTTCCTTTGAAGGGAAAATGCTCATGTTCCTCAATGTCAACTATGTGCTAGATATGGAGCTTAATCTGCTTTCAGTCGATCAGATTATGAGGCACGACCCCCATCTAGATGTCAACTTTAGCAATCACAAATGCTACATAGTTGATAGGGAGACCAAGAAGACTGTTGTTCTTGGTGTGGACGACCACGGGTTGTTCAGACTTGTGGATATTGGACAAGTCAAAGAGCCTGCACTAGCAGCTAAGAGTGCATCTGACATCAATATCCTATGGCATCAGAGATATGGGCACCTCAACTTGACCTATCTCTCTTAGTTGACACAAGAGAAATTGCTAGATGGGCTTTTGTACATTCCGCAAAAGATCCAGGTAGTTTGCGGAGCTTGCCAGGCAGAGAAGAAACATAGAACGCCATTTGATGAAGGACAAGCTTAGAGAGCGCAGAGAGTCCTTCAGTTGGTTCATGCAGACATATGTGGACCAATGAACACTACATCAATCACCAGTGCCAGGTATTTTCTTCCATTTATTGATGATTTCAATAGGAAAATGTGGGTGTATTTTCTGAAATTAAAATTTAAAGTGTTCAATGAATTTCAAAAGTTCAAAGCATTAATAGAGAAAGAGTCAGGTTGTCATATTGCCTCTCTTAGATCTAATAGTGGTGGGGAATTCTGCTCAAAAGAATTCAATAGCTTTTGTGCTAAACATGGGATCCAAAGACATTGTACTACACCCTACACTCCACAGCAAAATGGAGTGGTTGAGAGGCGAACCGTACTATCGTAGAGATGGCCAGGTGTATGTCGCAGAAAAGGTCTATTCCAAACAGGTTTTGGGCCAAGGCAACGTTCACAGTATTATACCTATTGAATAGATCTCCCATGATGGTGGTGAAGCAAAAGACCCCAAAGGAAGCATGGTCTGGAAGAAAGCCCAAAGTAATTCATCTTAAAGTCTTTAGTTAAATTGCCTACACTTGGATTCCAGCTAAGAAGAGAACCAAGTTAGATCCAAAGAGCAAGAAACTGATGATTACACGGTACAGCGACACTCATAAGGCTTACAGGTTGGTTGACACTCACACTGATAAGGTGAGCTTCAGCAGAGATGTTGTTGTTGATGAGGAGGTTGGACCTTTCCAAACTTCTTCTGAGTTCCAAATTACTGAGAAGCCAGAAGTGGCTGAGGATTGAGTTGTCAAGCTTCAAGTAGATCCACCTAAAGGGGGGGAAGATTCTGAGCATGAGGAGTCTCCTAGACCAGTAATTTCTGATCCAGATATAAGTGGTCGACGTCATGGTGGCAATACTGACTTGTGGTGGCACAACACTATTGGAGATGTTTGAATAGGCAAAATGATCAAGGGATGATCATCAAGAGGAAAGAACAAACAGAAAACAAACACAGTCAACTTTTCTCTTATGGCCAATATTCAAAAAATCTATGAGCCACAGATGTTCAAGGAAGCACAAGGGAGACCTAAATGGGAAAGGCCATGGCAGTTGAACATGAGAGTTTGATGAAAAATCAAACTTTGGATCTCACACCACTTCCATCGAGGAAGAAACCCATTGGCTACAAATGGGTGTACAAGGAATATGGTACACTTGACAAGTACAAAGCACAGTTGGTTGTAAAAGGGTTCTCTCAGCGAGAGGGCATTGATTATGAGGAGACCTTTGCTCCTACAACAAAGATAAGCACCATTCCTCTTGTTCTAGCCATGGCAACACAAAATGGATGGAAGGTCCATTAGATGGACATGAAGAGTGCCTTCCTCAATGAAGATTTGGAGGAACAGGTATACATGTATCAATCGCAGGGTTTTCAAGTTTTAGGGAAGGAGCATCTAGTCTACAAACTGAAGAAGGCTTTATATGGTTTGAAACAGGCACCTAGGGAATGGTACATCAAGATTGACAGGTATTTGGATCAATGTTATTAGAACCGAAAACCGGACTGGACCAGTCGACCCCAAAAATTCGAAACCGGACTAGACCGGAAAAAAACCACACGAAAAAACCAGTCGACCAAAAACTACATAAAATATTCAAAATTTGAAAAACAACATATATACTCATGTGCATCAATATGAATCCAAACCATTTATACACAAATATGCAAAGATTCTCATTTATATACCAAGTAAGAGTGCATATAACCAAAATTGCATCGAGTGCAATACTGCAGTTTCTGTTATAGTTTGATTGATTTTATAGTTAACATGTGTGTAATGAGGTCCCCATATTTAATGGAATGGAGGCATATTATTGTATGTTATTCATACCTCCATCTCTTTTGATCACATGCACATATCAGGGTAAATAGAGTGCATGTTGGAATAAATGCTTAATGATAATTTATGTGTTAGTGTGAATAATTTTGTGATTGTTCTTCCCTTCTCTTATTCAAGTCATTTGAACGTATATTATTTCTTGTTTACCTTTGTCTCATTGTTTTTTCCAAACTTGTAACCTTGGGGGATTCACTCTCGAGTCTCCATAAGGAGAATATTGGAAGTTGCTTGCAGTGTTCGAAGTCAGAACTAGAAATATAGAAAAGCATTTTAGAAAATCTTACAAGGCATGGAAAATAAAAGTTAGAGTTTACATGTGCGGGAAGTGCATGTACAAATCAAAAAATTGATAAAAATAATATGAAGTGAAACTGATGGGGACACACCACATGTGGACAGTTGAGAGAGACCCAGAAAGATACAATCAGTCAACCACTGCAAAATTGGTTTTGAAACCTGTTGCTCATTTTAAGACCATGTTGTTGATGATTGCAGCTGTGTGAGACATTCTCCAACTTACAAACCTGAGAGATGTTGATGATTGCAGCTATGTGATATATTCTCCAGCTTACAAACCTAAGAGAAAGCCCCTGAGAGGGGTGTGTGGTTCCTATCTGAGACAGAGATGGAACGTAGAGATGGCCTCCTCCTTATAGAGAGTTGAGAAGAACTCCAGATGATTCTCCTGTGTAACACAGTGAGAAAGGAAGTCTGTTGAGTTGGACGTGCCTGTGGCTGAGCACAAGGTGAACGTGTGAAATCCCAAAGTGTTGGGTGCATCGTCATCAGAACAGAAATGAAGATGATGTATTAGCCTCCTCTGAGCAGAAGAGTTGATGAGAAACTCCAGATGACTCTCCTGTGTAATGCAGTGGGAAAGAAGATCTGTTGAGTGGACGTGC
>JZKD02S1716678.1:0-31310 GCA_000966675.3 Picea glauca | reverse complement strand
TGGGGGAGGATTTGAAAGTCTCTCAGATCACAGAGTTAGAAAGTTTGGCGCTCGTTGGGAAGTTTTGTGGCAGGCATGTCACTGTAGCTAGAGTGAAATTATGGATGGAGGAATTTTGGGTGCCAGTGTTGGGGTATTCACTGATTTTTCACATTCTTTCATGCAGATGTATTGGCTTCATATTCAAGGAAAAAGATAATACGTCGAAGATTATGACTGGCCATTGTTATCTGGGTCGACAGCTCCTCTATGCCAAGCCTTGGCACCCCCTCTTTAATGCAAAAGAGGAAGCCCAATCGAGCTGGCCAACATGGATCAAGTTGTCAAATCTTCCCTTGGAGTTTTGGAACGACAATGGGTTTGGGGACAATGGGTTTGGGGCCATTGGGGATGTCTTAGGTAATTTTATTGCGGCAAATGATCAGTGTAAATCTTGTGACTTCTATTTGGTTGCTTAGATTCTCATGGATTTGGATCCTCGTAATGGTTTACTCGAATCAAAGGATTTATTTTTTGGAGACAGGAAGTATACCAATATTTTGGATTATGTCAATATCTCATTTCGATGTGTTAGATGTCATGCATTCGGGCATACAGTGAAGGATTGCAATCTCACTTTCCACAATATCACCCCTAAGTTGGGGGAGATGGGTTAGTCAAATATAAATCCCCTTGCCCAAAATAACAAGGAGGTGTTCGTAGGGAAGGAAGTTCAGAAGTCTAATGTTCCACCTGCCTTAGACTTGTTGAAGCACAAGGAGAAGGATACCTCTGTGGAGAAATTCAATGATCCCATCAAGAAGATTGAGCCAATAGTTTTAGGTATCCCTCATTATGGAGGTTTGTACAATCTAGAGCTCAACCTTACTTCATAGTAGTGGACCCAAATGGAATCTTTTTGGAAGGATTGTGTTGATTTGAATCGTTATATGGGTATGTCTCTTCCCGCTCTCTCTCCTATATCCAATCAAAATGATAGTATCCATGCAAAAGAGGGTTTGACCCCCATGGGCAAGAAAGCTATCAAGATGGCATAGGGGGTTGGTCCCCCACTGGCGGTTTCGCAATCTGTTGTTGATTTGGTTAAAGTGTTACCTATATAGGGGGGATTTAGTTCAAAGGTGCCTCCTCCGAAGGTCTTATGTCAAATAGTCCCTTGTGGATTCGATTCATCTTCCTCTGCCTCGAGGATGGACCCTTACAATCTGTGTCCTTGGATACATGTTCCTCGTTCTAGACTGACAGGTGGTTTGGAGTCAAATTTTTTTAAAGATCAAGGGAAATCAAGTGTTGGTTGCAAATCGACACTAAAGCATGCCCAGGAACGAGCTTCCAAAGAGATTTCACAGGGTCAAAAAAAACTCATTTTAGGGGTCCTTAGAGCGGGACACACCCCTTCCTTCCCTGCCTCGTGATAATTCTTTTGGAAAACATAAGAGGCCTAGGGGGCAGGGCCAAACAACTTTCCCTTAAGCATTTAGTGGTTTACGATAAATCAAATGTTATTTTTTTATAGGAAACTATAGGGGCATGTTCTCTTATCATCAAAGATTTGGTAAAAATTCTACCAGGATGGTCCTTCCTAGGCATAGATGCATAGGGCTCTTCGTGAGGACTCATAAATGGTTATAATTCCAAGTGTACTGTTAGCAACAACTTTTCCATTCCTTCTAGTTTGTTTACTGAGACATACTTCGAGAAATTAGATTGTTCCTTTGTTCTTCTCAACCCGTATGGTCCATGTTATGGCCGTGAAGAGTATTGGAATCATGTGCTTGACTTAGAATGTCTACATTATGAATCCCTTATTTTAGGCAGTGACCTGAACCTTACAATAAACATAGATGAAATTTCAGGATAGTTCGCTATAGATAATGTCATGACTAACTTATTTTTGCATAAATTTGAAACAGTAGGTCTTGTGGACGTTGAGACAGTCATTTGCAAGCCTACCTGGAGCAACAACATATGTGAATTGGACAAGATGGAAAAGCATCTTGATCATTTCTTAATTCAAAATAGTATGATACGAGCATGGATCCTTGTCTGATCTTGGGTGGGTAACATTGGGTGCTCAGATCATTTTCCTATTTAGTTTGAATTGACCAAGTCATTGGGAAAACCTTGATCTTCATTTAAATACAATTCAGATTGGGATGAAATTGAAGAGTTTGGAGATTTAGTCAAGGATAAATGGGAGCATTATCATCCAGATTCCAATGTGTTGGCTAGTACACAATTTGTGAACTCCCTTCAGAAGCTCAAAAAGGTTGTACCAGTTTGGGTAAAGGAGAGAAGGAAAGTTAATGATCAAGGTCTTTGTTAAATAGAAGGAGTCTTAGTAGTTGCTTATGACCAATTGCAGTCTGGATACGGTACCCAACTGGAGGTGGATGAGTGTTGGTCTCTGGAAGCTCGAAGGTATGCTCTACTTTTAAAACAAGAAAAAGCATTGAGACAGAAAAGTCAGGCTCTTTGGCTTTCAACTAGGGATCTAAATTCTAAATATTTCCATAATTTTGTGAATTATAGATGGAACTTTAATTCTATTTGGGAGTTACAAAATCAAATGGCAACAAATTTTGTGGTTTTCCTTAGCTAGCATAACCAGGGGTTGATCATTTTTCACAGCTTTTCAAAGAACCCATGCATTCAAACGTAGGAGACATGTTAAAATTGCTCACTAGTTATCCTCATTTGGTTGAAGAAGAAGACAACAGGGATATGTATCGTGAAATAACTTTGAATGAGTCACATGCGGTTATTGGAACTTTTAAGAGGGACAAAAGCCCTAGACTCGATGGATGGAATGTGAACTTTTACAAGGATTTCTTTGAAATTGTTGGGGAGGAACTTCTCGAGGTTTTGGAGGAAATTCGTGACACTGGCAAATGTAGGTGCAACATCAATTCTACATTTCTTGTCGTTATCCCTAACAATGATTGGCTGATCTCCTTTGATGAATTCCACCCCATTGCTTTATGCAATGGCCTTTACAAAATAATGGAGAAGATTAATGTTTCTCATATTAAAGTCGTTTATGGAAAATGCGATCACTTAGGAACAGTTCGTCTTTTTAAAATTTTGACTCATTCATGAAGCTATTGGTTCAACACATTGTTATCACACAATTTGTAGTTTGGGCAAAGCCCAACCCAAGCAACAAATGTGTGACACAACCAGGGGCACCTATCACTGTCACCTCAACAGATACCCCCCCTGTTTTAATGATGGACAAGTCCAACAGAAGGGAGGCTTCCTGGGTGACCCTAGGGGGATTGCAAGGGGAGAAAAAAGGAGCTAGAAGAACACCCCTATAGGTCAAGGTCTAAGATGAACTTGAGGCTTGAGGAGAGAGTCTTTGGAGTTGGTAAATGGTTGCCAAAGTTGTGTACCTACAAAACAATGTTAGACAAACCAAAACAAGACAATATATGATGATATAAGCCCCAAGAGAAGTGGGGAATCGACAAGAAACATTTTTGTCGCAAAATTGCAGCAATAAACAATGATATATCAACAAGATTAAAATTATAACAACTACAAATTAGACCATAAAAGTCAACATATAATATTGGATAACAATGCTTGCAATTAGTAGACATTATCCCAATGTTTAAACCCAAACTTTGAGGGTAATAGGGGGACTATAAAAAAAAGTGTTATCATCATAGTTTTGTAATAGCCCTATGGCTGTAAAAAACTTTTTCTACAACAAGTTCTATCCACTAAAATTAGCATGTAAACCGCCCAATCAATAGCTTATTACTAGTAGAACAATTATCATAGCTTACAAGTAATTTCCAGCGGTAGAAAAGTGAAAAAAAGAGTATGAGAGAGTAAGTTTGTTGCAACCCTAATGGTTGTATCTTAATGTTTATTACCGCAACACAATCACTTAACCAATCAAGACACCCTTGGAGGACAAGAGAGCCAATAACATATAGAATTTAAATCCAACCTTGAACAATTCAATCTCTTAAATTTCATGTTTACCAATGCAACATTATTCAATCTCCAATGCAATTAGTGCTTTATCTATTGGGTTAATGGAGTCTCTTGCTTCGACAACAACCTAGGCAACAAAGAGAATAAAATGTTTCTTTGAGAATTAAACCCTTATAAAACCAAAGAAAACATAAAAACTCCAAATCGTCTAGCTTCGCAAATCCAAGTTTAACTAGGGCTTGATAATCTTCTAGTGGTGTAAACCTTCTTACTCCCTAGAGAAGATAAAACCTAGAAAGGCCTTGCTATAAGGGTGTAAAGCCTCTTACTCCTTGTAGCAATCATTGAGGCCTTTCAATAACAATGGAAGAAAATTCCTTGATGGAGAGTGTATGCTCTTATACTCCTCCTAGGTTTTGATTGTATAACCTTGAAATTAAGAAAAAAAATACAAGATTTCAAAAATTCCTTACCTAATCCAAGAGATAGCATGCAAAACCCTTACTTATCAAAGAAATTCCAACAATTTGCGAAGAAGAAACATCCAAGAGAAGTCACTAGCCTTTATTCCACCAATAGACAAGTGTAGCATCCATAATGACCAAACAATAAGAGATAGTGAATTGCCCAAGAGGGTCAAAATTTCTCTAGGCCATGTCCAAGTGCTAGAGACTTCATCTCAAGTGCAACATTCATCATTCAAGGCCTCCAATGAGTGGGGTGTTGCATCCATCCAGTGGGATTTTAATCCCCTATGAAGGTCCAAGTGTCTTAGTCCCTCCATGAATGTCATCCATCGAGCAAGATCCTGCAAAGACAAGCAAATACGCCCTCCAAGGGTCCACAAGTCACATGTATCATGCCAAGTAAGCCACATTTAATAAAATAACCACCCAAACATGTGCATCAAATCCCCCCTTTTCAAACTAAACAAATGCTCAAAGACCTTATAAACTTTTCCAAATTTAGGTATGGGAGGGTTGTCATGGTGCCCTATTGGGTAGCCCAATCCCCAAGTCAAGGAATGCTTCCTAAGAAGACCCTCTATAGGCCATGTAGTGAATATGAGGTGGATTGCGGTAGGACTTTTGGGCATGGGTTTCCTGACGTATCAAGGGCTCATATTGTCTCATTTATGGGTGCCTTTGTGGAGGCTGTGGTGCATCCCTTCATTTACAATGCAACATTTTTCCAAGCACTTTATTTGCCTTTCATTCTTTTTAATGGTCTAAACATTGAGTGTTATGTTCAAGGAAAGAAAAGGAGCACCACAATGCCACTTGAAGTTATAAGACCTTGAGCTCCATATGCACTGGAAATTAAAAGACATCGCAATGCATTCCCCCATCAAGCGAGACAATTTCATTCATTTTTCTTTTAAAGGTCCTCATTTTATGGAGAATTGTTTCATTGCTCTCAGGACCTTAGGGTGATCATCTGGAAGGATTAGTTATGGCTTTTGAATTTTTCCAACTACAACACCTCTGAGCCTTTAGCCCCTTCTTCCCATGAAATGGGGTACAAGCCCTTCTTGGGGTCAACAAACCCAAAAACCCAAAAGATTTGGAAACTGAGGAGAAGAGGTGTGGAAAGTGGCAAGCATGAGCAGGGAAAAATCTATGTGTAATGTGTGTATATGCCATTGTATCTTTTTTGTTCTTTTACTGAAAAATCTATTTGTAGTAAATAATTGTAAAAGGTTAAAATYTGCATTTGGTATGAGAGCAATTATTAGCTTCAGGGGGACGCCTTTGTGGTCAAGGGTTTGGGTCAGGACTGTGATAAACCTTGTTACAGTGTGAGATATGCGGTATTGATTCTTCMGGTGAAGAGAAATGGCGAGCAGTTAAAAAATGGAGATYGAGAAGTTTAATGGGCAAATTTTTGAGCTATGGAAGCTCAAGATRRAAGATTTGTTGGTGGACAGAGATCATTGGATCGCAGTGGATCCAGGTACTGCACCTACAAGAACTTCAACATATGACTGGAAAAAGTTGGATCAAAAGGCGAATAACACAATCCGATTGTGTCTCTCAGATTCATTATTATTGAATGTGTCAGAGGAAGCTGCAACCAAGGATTTATGGGATAAGTTGGGGAAGTTATATCAATCTAAGTCCAGGTGGTAAATAAACTATTCCTGAGAAAGAAGTTGTATAACATGAGGATGAGAGATGGAGACTCGGTGGCAGAGCATTTGAACGCGTTCAATACTGTGCTAAGTTAGTTAGTATCCGTTGAGATTAAAATTTTAGATGAAGATAAGTGTATCAGTTTATTGTGCTCTTTACCAAACTCGTGGGATAGTCTGGTTGTGGCCATAGGTAGTAATACAACTGCCTTGAAGTTTGATGAAGTGGTCTCATCCTTGTTGTCATTAGAGATGAGACGGAAGAACATGGAAGGACAAAGCACATATACATTATTTTCAAGAGGACACTCCTAGGAAAGAAATAGATCTAAGTCCTCAAGTGGGAGATCTAAGTCTAAGGGTAGATCTAAGTCTCCTGGAAAGTTTGTAAAGGTATGCTGGAGATGTGGAAAAGAAAGGCACTACAAGAAGCAGTGTAGATCCAAAGTTGAGAAAAATAAGGGATTTGAAGAAGCTCCTTCTACATAATAAAAGACCTCCAAGGAAGAAGGAGGGAATGCGTACTTGGCTTCTTCAAGTACACATGCAGATCATGAGGCATGGTTGGTTAACTCAAGTGCATCCTTTCATATGACTCCCCACAAGAAGTGGTTCTGTGAATATGAAAGGTACGATGGAGGTAGTGTTTTCCTAGGTGATGTCTCAACAACCAAAATCATAGGACGAGAAAAAGTCAGGTTGAGGCTCATAGATGGAAGGATTAAAACACTACCTAGTGTTCTTCACATCCCAAGATTGGCCAGAAATTTGATTTAGTAAGCAAAATGGACGATACAGGGGTAAAAACAATATTTGAAAAGGAAAACTGCAGGATGGTTCGCAGAGCAATGTTGTTGTTGAAGGGAGTTCGGTTTGGAACTCTGTATAACCTGCAAGGAAGCACTATTAGTGATGGGTGTAATAGTTCCATTGTTCTGATATTGGAGTTGAAGAAGAAAGAACTCCTACAGTCTTTGGAGAAAAGGTTGTGTTATGGCATCAAAGACTGGGGCATATTGAAGAGAAGGGTTTTCGATTGATACATAGTAAAGGTATGGTTGAAGGCATATCTAACTTCTCTTTGGATTTTGATTTCTTTGAACATTGTGTATATGGGAAGCATAATCGGGTAAGATTCCCCTCTGGTGCAACGAGGGAAGAAGGAATTTTACTGCTAGTTCACAATGATGTGTTTGGACCTGTGTTGGTTCAATCATTGGGAAAATCTATGTACTATGTCTCATTTATAGATGAATTCTCGAGGAATACTTGGATATATTTTCTCAAGAAGAAATTTGAAGTCTTTGAGAGGTTTAAAGAGTTTAAGGCTCTTGTTGAGAATCAAATGGAGAAAATAATTAAGGTGTTGAGGACAGATAATGGTGGAGAGTTCTATGGGAATGAATTTGAAGAATTATGTAAGAAGTGTGGTATAGCAAGGCAGAAGACTACTCCATATACACCTCAGCAGAGTGGAGTTGCAGAAAGGATGAACATGACACTAACGGAAAAAGCAAGGTACATGCTCAGTGGTGTTGGGTTAGGGCAAGAATTTTTGGCAGAGGCAGTGTGTACTGCATATTACCTAGTCAACAGATCACCCTCGTTAGCACTGGATGACAAGACTCCACAAGAGGTATGGACTGGTAAGAAACCTTCCCTCACACATCTCAAGGTATTTGGCTGTGAAGCCTATGTTCATGTTCCAAAGGAAAATAAGAGTAAGGTAGATAAGAAGGTTGAAAAGTGTATCTTTATTGGGTATAAAGATGGTCTTAAAGGTTATAAGATTTGGAACCCATAAACTAAGAAGGTTGTGTATAGTCGAGATGTGGTATTTAGAGAAATGAAGGATGTTTTCAAACAGGAAGTCCAACCAAGTAAGGAAGAACCAAAGAAAATATAATTTGATTTAAAGGATGATGAATCAGACTCTACAAAAGAACATGAATCAGAAGAATAAGATCCTCATACTCCAGTATTGAGGAGATCGTTTTGGGAAAGAAGGCAACTGGAAAGGTATACTCAACATGATTTTCATTCATTTTTTTCTTTGTCTATTACTGATGATGATCCTAGAACTGTCCGGGAGGCAATGGATTCAAAGGATGGAAAACTCTGGAAAAAGGCCATGGATGAAGAAATTGTAGCCTTGGATAAGAATGAGGCTTGAGATCTAGTGGAGTTGTCGATTGCAAGAAATCCCATTGGCAACAAATGGGTATTTAAAAATAAGTTGAATGCAGAAGGCAAAGTGGAGAAACACAAAGCTCGATTAGTAGCAAAGGGTTATTCTCAGGTTGAGGGAATTGATTTTGGTGAGATTTTTCCTCTCGTTGCCAAGTTAAATTCTATTAGATTTTTTTTATCTGTTGTTGTTGCGTTTGATTTTGAAGTAGAACAGATGGATGTGAAGACAAAATTCCTACATGGGGATCTGGAAGAAAAAATATATATAAAGCATCCATAAGGTTTTGCTATGAAGGGAAAGAAGGAGTTGGTATGCAAACTGAAAAAAATAATCCATGTATGGATTAAAACAATCACCAAGGATGTGGTATAAAAAATTTGATATTTATATGTTGGGACTTGGCTTAACAAGAAGCCAAGAGTATCACTGTCTGTGTTGGTGATCATTTGATTTATTTGGTCTTGTATGTGGATGACATGTTGTTGATAGGAAACAACAAGGAGATTATCCAGGATGTGAAAACCGAGTTGTCCTCTAAATTTGACATGAAGGATCTTGGTGCTGCAAATTTCATTTTGGGCATGGAAATTAAAAGAGATAGGAAAAACAGGAAACTCTAGTTAAATCAGAGAAAATATGTGGAGACAATATTGCAGAGGTTTAATATGCAGGAATGTAATCCGGTCAGGGTCCCTATTCTTGTAGGTGTAAAGTTATCTGCAAATCAATGTCCCAAGAAAAAAGAAAATAAGGAGGACATGTCTTGTGTTCCTTATGTGAGTGTGATTGGCAGTTTGATTTATGAAATGATATGTACTAGACCAGACATTGCACATGCAGTGGGAGTTTTGAGCATGTATATGTCAAAACCAGGGAAGGAGCATTAGACAATAGTAAAGAGGGTTTTCAGGTATTTGCGTGGCACTGCTAGCTATGGATTGTGCTACCAAGGAAGACCAAGATTGGACAGAGTGTTGGATATACATGGCTTTGTGGATGCAAACTAGGCTGGAGATCTGGATTGTAGGAGATCGACAAACATGTATGTGTTTAACCTGTTTGGTGGAGCAATCAGTTGGATGAACAAAAGAAAATCTATAGTGGCACTTTCAACTACAAAAGTGAATACATG
This sequence comes from Picea glauca, assembly GCA_000966675.3. Classification (NCBI taxonomy): domain Eukaryota; kingdom Viridiplantae; phylum Streptophyta; class Pinopsida; order Pinales; family Pinaceae; genus Picea; species Picea glauca. Next base: position 21,908 of record JZKD02S1716678.1, on the reverse strand, counting down.
GAAACCACTCATGCAAGAAAGGAAGTAGTATGGTTACAAAGATTGTGTTCAGGTATTGGGTTGGTACAACAAGTTGTAAGGATAGATTGTGACAGTCAGAGTGCAATTTTTATGGCGAAGAACCYGACTTATCATTCAAAGACAAAGCATATTGATGTTCAATATCACTTTGTGAGAGACATGGTTGAAGAAAAGAAAGTTTTTATGATGAAGGTGGACACTTTGAAGAATGTTGTATATTTATTAACAAAATCTGTGAGCATTGAGAAGTTCTCTTAGTGTAGAGAATCTATGGGCATTTATGCCCTAGATTGTTGACTATGTAACCCTATAACCCCTTGTATGCAAAGAAAACAACAAGTGGGAGAATGTTGGGTATGTGTTATATTATTTGCATGACTAGCTGCAAGGTCGGCTACGTTGCATGAGCGTGCAAGGGGGTTTGAGGGGGGGCCGTGGGCAGTGCCCCCGATTTTTTTTTTTGCCTCAATTTTCTGGTCGCCTTGATTTTCATGTCCATTGTTGGGTAGTTTTTCGACACATGGTTTTTTGCCAATGTTTTTCTATTTCCAGTTAAGGAATTAGGGTTGTTGACTAATCCAAGTCATTGGATTATGGTTTTGGATGTCGTTGGCTCCTATATGTATATTGTATTGTAAAAGATATATGATATGAATGAATATAGAATATGTTGGTTTTGCCGGTTTTGGTTTCTAGGGGAAAAATCTCCGTGTAAGGTGTGTATATGCCATTGTATATTTTCTGTTCTTTTACTAAAAAATCAGTTTGCAGTAAATAATTGTACAAGGTTAAAATCTACAACCCGACTTTGAAGTTGACTGTAAAAAATCCCAGAATATGCGGGATATGTAGCCAATGATATGCACGGATTTGTAATCGTTTTTTGGCCACAAATATTTAGAGATTTTCTTGTTGTAAATTCTATAAAGAGGCGTGTTGTAAGGTTGTAAAGGCTAATGAAAGAATCGTGTAATACACTTATGCAGGTTAATGCATGTGTAGGTACAGGTTGTTGGTCATGCATAAGTAAGCCAATTTGGCTATAGAGTTGTTCTTGCATGTGCAAGAGGGTATGATGTCGATTGTGTCTTAGTTGTGGACCAAGGTTAGGCATGTAACCTTTTATTCTTATTGAATAAGACAACAAGAGAGTAGAACGCTCAAAGGAATGATGGTTTCTCCCAGTTAAGGGTTCCATGGTAAAATCTTGGTGTACTGTGTGATTACTTGTTTTCATTCGCGTTCTTGATTTAATTCTTCTTCTCTTCTGCTAGGATTAGTGTGGAAGTGTCATGCATTTCCTGACATGTGGTATCAGAGATTAGGTTTTCCCTGACAAGTCAGTGTTTAGAGTGGTGCTATGCTTTGGCGAGTATATCAGATCTTGATTTTCCAATCTTGAATTTGAGAACTAAACCCTAGGTACAATAAGGGTCGTAATTCATAAATTGTTAAAGATCGTGGTAAAGAATGGTGAGCAGTTCCAGAATAGAGATATAGAAATTCAATGGCCAAAATTTTGAGCTTTGGAAGCTTAAAATGGAAGATCTTCTTGCGGATCGAGAACAATGGACAACGATTTGTCTAGGTACCCAACCGACAGGCATGTTGACGAAAGAATGGGATAAACTCGAAAGAAGAGCAAGAAGTACGATTAAGCTTTGTCTTGCAAATTCGATGTTGTTGAATGTCTTGGGTGAAGATTTGACTAAGAAATTGTGGGACAAGATGGGAAGCTCATACCAATCAAAATATCTGGTAAATAAGTTGTTTCTCATAAAGAAATTGTATCTTCTGAGGATGAGTGATGGAAGTTCAGTGACTAAGCATTTAAATGTGTTTAACATCGTGTTAAGCCAGTTATCGTTTGTGGATATTAAGATCACCGATGAGGAGAAGTGTATCGTCCTATTATGCTCTTTGCCAGACTCCTAGAATAGCTTAGTCATGGCCATTGGGAGTAATACAACCACATTAGTGCTAGAGGACGTGGTTGTTTCTCTACTGTTGGAAGAAATGAGAAGGAAGAACATGGAAGGATCGACCAAAGATGCTCTGGTAATGAGAGGTCGATCGATAGATAGAGATAAAGGTAAATTATCCGGTAGAAAGTTCAAGTCGAAGGGTAGATCTAAATCCCCAATTCAGTCGACACAAAGATGCTGGAAATGCGGTAAAGTTAGGCATTAAAAAAAAGACTATACATCGAAGGCAACAAAAGTCAATTTTAGATTCGATGTGAAGCAGTCGATTGAGAGAAAGATGACCTTGGACAAGGGAGGTGATGTGTATCTGGCGTTGACCAGTACACAGTCGGATCAAGATGTTTGGTTAATCAAATCAGGAGCATCCTATCATATGACACCACATAAATAATGGTTAGGTGAGTATGGAAAATATGATGGGGTTGATGTGTTCTTGGGGGATGACTCGACAACCATAATTGTCGGATGGGGAAGAGTTTGACTGACAATGCAGGATGGGATGAAAAGAACCCTTCCAGGTGTGCTACACATTCTGGGTTTGGAAAGAAACCTGATATATGTCAGCAAGACAAGTGATGCAAGTGTGCATACTCTGTTTCAGAAGGAATCGTGCAAGATGGTCAAAGGTGCGATGGTATTAATGAGAGGAGTTCGGATTGGTACCCTATACAAGTTGTTAGTAAATATCGATTCGACTGGATGCAACATCATCATTGCTCCTGAAATCGACTCAACTATGACTCAACCTGACTTGATGTCGACACAACTCGACTCGACTTGAGCCAATTTGGTWCAAACTGACTAAAAAAGACATGCTGAGATCGAGCCGACCATGTTATGGCACAAGAGGATGGGACACATTGGAGAAAAAGGAATTTGAGTTATGTAAAGCAGAGGTATGGTCAAAGKTTTTTCTAAATGTGGTTTAGAAGTTGACTTCTATAAACATTGCATATATGGAAAACAAASTCGGGTGAGGTTCCCATTTGGATCGACAAGGGMAAATTGGATTCTAGAGTTGGTGCATAGTGATGTGTTTGGCCCGGTTATAGTGCCTTCACTTGGTGGATCCCTATATTATGTCTCCTTCATAGATGATTTTTCCAAGAAGACGTGGATATATTTTCTGAGAAAGAAATCACAGATTTTCGAGAGATTTAAGGAGTTTAAAGCTCTTTTGGAAAACCATACATAGAAGAGGAATAAAGTGTTGAGGAATGACAATGGTCATGAATTATGTGGAAAGGAATTTGATAATTTATGTAAGAAGTGTGGCATGGCATGCCAAAATACCACACCATATACCCCACAACAAAATGGAGTTGCCCAAAGAATGAAAATAATGTTGATGGATAAGGAAAGGAGCATGCTCAATGGTGTTGGGCTCACACAAGAATTTTGGGTGAAGGGAGTTGAGACTGCTAGATATCTGGTAAATATGTCTCCTTCGTTGGCGCTAGTTGACACAAGTCCAAATGAGGTATAGTCCGGTAAGAAGCCTTCGGTGGCACATCTCAAAGTATTTGGTTGTGATGCATTTGTGCATGTTCTCAGGGAAAAGAGGAGAAAGATGGAGAAGAAGGCAATCAAATGTATTTTCATTGGACATAAAGAAGGGATGAAAGGATATAAGCTCTTGTATCCTGCATCAAGGAGAACAATGCACAGTCGAGATGTGGTCTTCAGAGAAGTTGGAGGTAAATCTGAGCCCGAGGAAAATTTTCAGACCGAGAATAATCTTGATACGGTGCAGGTTGAACTGAGGAACGAAGAAGATGATTCAGATGAGTCGATTGAATCTGAGGAAGAGGTGTAGAAACTGACTCTAGTGCTAAGGAGGTCAGAAAGAGAAAATAAACCATTTGAGAGGTATCATTCGTTTGATTTCCATTCTGCATTCATGATAACTATCATCAACGATGAGCCCAAGTCGTTCAATGAGGAAGTTGACTCGACAAAGGGTAAACTCTGGAAGGAAGCCATGGTAGAAGAAATGGAATCCTTGTACAAGAATGAGACATGGGATTTGGTCAAGTTACCTAGTGGAAGGAACCCTGTTGGTAGCAAGTGGGTGTTCAATAATAAGATGAATGTCGCAGGTTAAGTGGAGAATTCAAAGCTCGACTGGTAGCGAAAGGTTATTCCCAAGTCGAGGGAGTCGACTTCGGTGAGATTTTTCCCATGTTGCAAAACTAACTTTCATTAGAGTATTAATATCTATGGTTGCAACATTCGATTTGGATATGGAACAAATGGATGTGAAAACAACGTTCCTACATGGGGACCTGGAATAAGAAATCTACATGAAACAACCTGAAGGATTTGTAGTAAAGAGCAAGCAAGAATTGGTGTGCAAACTCAAAAGATCCCTTTATGGCCTAAAGCAATAACCAAGGATGTGGTACCAGAATTTTGATACTTACATCCTTAGTTTTGGATTTGTGAGAAGCAAAGTTAATCACTACATATATTCCAAGGAAGAAGGTGGGCGTTTCATATATGTAGCTTTGTATGTCGATGACATGTTGCTGATTGGAAACAACGTGGACACAACAAAGGAGGTGAAGAAACAACTATCCTCCAAGTTTGACATGAAGGATATCGATGCAACTAACTTCATTCTAGGAATGGAGATTAAGAGAGATTGAGCCGCTAGAAAGATCTGGTTGAATCAGAAAAAGTATATTGAGACAATTCTAAAACGATTCAACATGCAGGATTGCAAACCGATGAAGGTGCCAATTTTTGTGGGAGCAAGGGTTTCTACTGAGAAATGTCCAAAGACACAAGGAGAGATATAAGACATGGCACGTGTTCCCTATACAAGTGTTGTTGGTAGTCTAATGTATGCAATGTTTTGCACTTGACCAGACATTGCCCATGCGGTGGGAGTGTTGAGTAGGTACATGTCGACACCTGGAAAGGAGCACTGGATAGTTTTTAAGAGAGTATTTAGGCATTTTTGTGGCACAAAGGACTATCTCATATGCTACCAAGGAATACCTGGAGGCGACAGTGGTAAATTAGATTTACATGGCTTTTTCGACACCGACTAGGCTGGAGATCTGGATCGACGGAGGTCGACCAACAGATATGTCTTCAAAATGTTCAGTGGAGCAACAAGTTGGATGAGCAAGAGATAGGTGGTTGTAGCATTGTCTAAAACATAAGCTAAATACATGGCGGTCACTCATGGAAGCAAAGAAGTAGTATGGCTTCAAAGGTTGTGTTCAGAAATAGGGTTTGGGAAGAAAGCTATGAAGGTGAATTGCGCCAGTCAAAGAACAATATTTCTAGCAAAGAACCATGCTTATCATTGAAATACTAAGCACATTGATGTACAATACCATTTCATAAGAGATATGGTGGATACTAACAAGGTGGTACTGGAGAAAGTAGACTCGTTGGAAAATATAATAGTCTCATTGACCAAGTCTGTGAGTGTTGTGAAGTTCTCTTGGTGCAGAGAGGTAGTGGGTATTGTTGACCTGGGTCTGTGAATGGAAGTTCACGAATCTCCTGTTTCAACAAAGAAGACAACAAGTGGGAGAATGTTGGGTTGTTATATTCTTTGCAGTGAAAGTCTAGTCGAGGTGAATCGACTGATGGTCAAAGTCAAGGTGGATCGACAACAGGTTGAAGTCTAGGTAGATCGAAAACAAGTCGAAGGTCAAGGAAGTTGACTGGGTAAAGTCGAAGTCGAAGATATCGATGACAAATTCAACTGTAAAGAGGTCGAAGTGCGGGCGTGAGATGATTGACTAGAGACCGAATGAAGGCCAACTAGTAGTTGATTGGTAACCCGACTTGGAAGTCGACTGTAACAAAATCTTGAGATTTGCAGGATTTGTAGCCAATGATATGCATGGATCTGTAACCATTTTTTGGGCGCCAATGTTTAGGGATTTTCTTGTTGTAAATCCTATAAAGAAGCATGTTGTAAGGCTGTAAAGGCTAATGAAATAATCATTTAATACAATTATGCAAGTTAATGCATGTGTAGGTATAGGTTGTTGGTCATGCATATGTAAGCCAATTTGGCTACAAGGTTGTTATTTCCTGTGCAAGAGGGTATGATGTCAATTGTGTCTTAGGTGTGGACCAAGGTTAGGCATGTAACCTTTTATTCTTATTGAATAAGACAACAAGAGAGCGGAACACTCAAAGAAATTTTGGTTTCTCCTGGTTAAGGGTTCCATGGTAAAATCTCGATTTACTGTGTGATTGCTTGTTTTCATTCGTGTTCTTGATTAAATTCTTCTTCTCTTCTGATAGGATTAGTGTGGAAGTGTCATGCATTTCCAACAATCCCCCATAAGTATATGTGCATGAGTGAGGTCCATGCTAAGAAAATCACCAAGGGTGCTGCACCAGCTTCTTGATATGAGCATGCCCCAGGCATCTGGTACGTCAATCACAACCACATTCATATTAATTTCGATGTGTGGGAATGCATGCATGTAAAATTTCACATCTTCTGTGAGACCATAAACCTTGACCTTATTTGAATCAATGCCACAAACATTTCCATAAGGATGGGCTGTCCTCAAACCTAGTTTCCTTGTGACCTTTAGAGGTATCACATTTGTTGAAGCTTTGAAATATAGTATATGATTGTTTAAATGAAAAACCATTGATGCCCAAAGAAACATAAAAAGAAGGATTGTCTTCCCTCTGGTTCCCGTGATACATGGTATTCAAAATTACCAGAGGATCCTCTGCTTCATCTTGTATTTTCAAAGTCTTCAAGACTTCTTTACTTAGGGAAGGAATCTTTCACATCTCAACTGTTGATATTTTTGTAGCTACATGAGGTATTAACCTCTATGAATAAACCTTTGACTAAAATATAATATTTTGGAAGCAAGATAAAACCTAAATAGATGTGTGAAAACCCTGGAAGACAAGTCGTCTCGGCAGAATAAGTAATATTGAATTATTATATGCAGAAAAGGACAGGTCAGCCCTGCTTGAAGAGACACCTATTCACATGGCCAGATTAGTATAAATAGAAGATCCTTGATCTCATTTAGTAACATACTCACACTCAAGAAAGTGGTGCGCAAGTCTAGAGGAAGAGTGCAGCTCCAATGACTGCAACTAGGTATTGGTCTTGGTTTGTAGTTTGGGAATTTTTGCTCGGTGTGCTACCTTTGGAGAAAGGCGTTTTCTCTCTCTCTCTCTCTCTCTTGGTTATCCTTTGGGTCTAGTGTTGCTTCCAGAATCATTCTATCTGTCAAATTTTACGGTGCTCGGGGGTGGTTGTGTGACTATGGTTGGGTGACAATATTGTGATATTGTCTATGGTTAAACGAGCACAATATTCTAACAAGTTATGGGCCCACACCACCTTCGAAACAATCTAACCACTGGAAGGTAGATTTGCATCTCTATGTCAAGCTCATTGTAGCACAATTGCAATTGCAGCTAGGGTTTCTAATCTTGCATCAACAACAAACCCTAACCATATTGTTCGGGCACTTTTAGTAAAGCGTTTGGCATAATTCTTGGATATCCTAATGCACCCTATCCCAACGCATCTCCTGGTGCCCTCAGCCATAAAAAAACATCAAAGTGGATTTTTTGGGTCAAATTCAAAGTTTGACTGGTCAAAGTAAAGGTTTGACTGGTCAAAGTCAAGGTTTGACTGATCAAATTCAAAAGACTGGTCATGGTAAAAGTCAAAGACAATAATGAATTCCTCCATAAAATCAGAGTGTCGCAACAGAAGCATGGTCTCTTGGTAGAGCATGGGTGACAAGGATTGACATCATCCTTGCAAAGAACAAAGGAAAAAATTATGGAAGTACAGATTGAAGAGCATGCGTCAAAGGATGAAGAGTTTGATCTTTGGAGCTTCCAAGCACATGAACGTGGAGTAGGAGAAACAATAAAAAGCAACTACTACATATCTGAATATCTGGAAAGAGAAGGGATCTTTGTCCAAGAAACAATCGTAGAGCCAGAAAGATCTCAGATCTAATACATTCAGAGGAATGACACACTCTCCAAGTTGGAAATAATACTTATCTCAGAAGAAAATCAACTCAAGCGGAACAATAACCAGACTCCAGGTTTGCATATCAGGTTTGATATTTTTATTGTTGCTTAAGTGAGTATTGCAATCCTTTAGATTTTATTAATACTAGGAACAAATGAATACTTAGTAGCATGTACTATTAATATAAATGCTTATTGTACTTAATTGTGATTTGAACTAACATCTCCTCTAGGATATATTTCTTTTTCTTATTCTCAGGCAAGACACCTTGGTAATGCTATAATGAATTACCATGAAATTGATATGTTCTTATATAAAATGCTATTATATTGGAAATACTTTTGCTCTTATTGTTTCTCTTTCGGGCAGGTTATCCTACGTATTCCAGGAAGGTTACCACACAAAAGAAAGACTTGAAAGTTCTCAGAGGGAGTCAAAATTAAGAGGGAGTCAGTGATCAAGAAGAAGCAAGGTTTCGTGACACTTTGTAGGATGCATAGGGACATGCAGCAGATGGAAGTGGGGTTCAATGATTCTCTCAAGTAAAGGGAGTTGATGGCATAATTCAAAAAGAAGGATCTTGTAGGCCTTTGTGCCGAGTTGTAGGCCTTTGTGCTAAGTTGTACGCCTTCGTCCATTTGGTTCACTATTTCCAAATGAGCTCATCTAACTACCTACTTCCTGATCTCTTCAAGTTGTTCCTCTGTGATATCAACATGTTCACCATCTTTGAGCTTGTAATATTTGTCAATGAAGTTTAACCTGTCCATAGTGCTTATATCTTCTTCTTCCCTTTGTTTCAGACACTCATGTTCTGAATGAGGTTCTTCATAGGGAAAACACCATGGTGATCCCTCCATGTTGACCATCCCATTAGGATTCAAGGTGTCAGGTGCCTTTGCCTCTTGTTGTGGCCTTATTTTCCAACCTGTGTTTTCCCTCTATTGTCTGATAAATTGAGGTCTTGGAGCAGAATGATGCCTCTCCAAGGTTGTCAACCTATTCATGACTTGATTTTGACTCTGGATGAACTGCACATTCATTTGATCAAACTTTTGAGCTAAGAGTGTGATTGGATCTTGTACACTACTGGTTGAAGTCTTCGTCTTAGGTTATGTTCTGGCATGAGGGAAATGAAAACGATCAATTTTTTAGATAATGAGATGTTCTTCAATATGTGCAATATACTCTTTGTCCTTTGACCAATTTTCAGGCATCTTTTCCTTCAGGATAAAACCAAACTGTCCTTCAAAAGCTTTCAAGTAAAGAAGGAGAATGACTGGTTCTGGAGGGCATACGTCCTTCGAGATCTAGCTATGCAATTTGTCAAATCTAGCATCAAACTCCTTCATTATTTTGTTCTCTTTCTTTTTAATTTAGTTGAATTGCATAAATAACATTCCATTGTCCTTCTTTATTGTCCATCTACCCTTGAACAACTTAGCGAAAGCTTCATAAGATTGCAAGTGATTGTCAAGCAAGACTTTGAACCAATTTTTAGTGTGTTCATCAATAGATGTGGCTAGTAGCTTCATTGCAACATCTTCATGTTCTATATCGTTATATTTCATGGCCACACCAATAGCATCAAGATGCTCTTCAGGTGTAACATCATTGTTTCTGGTGAACTTGGGCAACCACTTGTGAGACTCTTTGGGCATGTTATTGGGATGCTTGGGAATGGTGGCCATATTCAATGGATTGTAAAGGTTGCCAGCCCAAGGACAAGCCATTGGAGTGAGGGCAAGGCTACCTTAAAATAAGGTTTTTACGTATGAATTGTCAGGAGGTATTCTTCGGTAAACCTTGGAAGGCTTAAACCTTCCTTGAGGAAGTGTCTTTTGGAAAGACGAGTTCTTAGGTTGTGGAGTCTCCAGATGATATTTATGAAAATCTCATCAAAAGTAAAAATGGAACTTCCCTCAAATGGATTCGCCAAGCAAGCTAAGGGTAAAGGCTTTGGGATAGAGTTGTCAAATGTCGTTATGGGATTAGAAAGGATTCAAAATCCTCCCCGAAAATGATGCCAACAATGCTATTAGATAGTTTGTAGTTTGGGCAAAGCCCAAGCAACAAATGTGTGACACAACTAGGGACACCTATCGCTGTCACCTCAATAGATATCCCCCTCGTTTTAGTGATGGACAAGTCCAACACAAGGGAGGCTTCCCAGGTGACCCTAGGGGAGTTGTTAGGGGAGAAAAATGATCTAGAAGAACACCTCTATAGGTCAAGGTCTAAGATGAACTTGAGGCTTGAGGAAATAGTCTTTGGAGTTGGGATATGCTTCAAAAGTGAGGCACTCAAGGCCCGTGCATGTGTTATACATGTAAATCCTTTGGAGAATCAAAGCACCACTTATTTCTGGATTGTAATTTCTCTCAACAAGTTGGGGTGGATCTTTGTAATAAACTAAAGTCACATAATATCTAGATGAAAGGTAATGTTTGTGATTGTCTTACATATTTCTTTCAATCGCCTCATTTGAAGTAGTATCAATGTCTCCCTCCTATAGCTTTATGGTGGGTATGGTTAGCTCAAAACCATTGTCTATTTGAAGGAAAAGGTCGGCCATTCTTTCAAGTCATCCAACAAGCTATAGGGGTGGCAAGCCATTTCTCTGGTGCTGACACCTCTTCCAAAACCCAAATCCTCGTCCCTTTCATCTTCGAAAAAAATCTCCCCTGGGGTTTTTTCAATGGTGCTTCTTAAGACGTAGAATAACGAAGTGGTATAGGGTTCCCGTTCTATTTGTCTAATTTTCATTTCTTCTCAAGAAGAGATTTTCTGGGGTCGGGTTTGAACAATTTCAATGAACTGAATGCCTTGTTCAATATGTTGAAATGTGCCAACGAACGAGGTGTGGAAAGATTGAAGGTGATGGGTGATTCCAAACTAGCAATAGATTAGATGTTGGATGAAATAACTCTTGCTAATAACTCTCTTTGTTATCTAGGTCATCAACTGAGAATGGTCTCCGACTCATTTTAGGAAATTTCGTACAGAGATATTTACAAAGAATTCAATGTTGAGGTAGATAAATTATCTAAATTATCCTTGGAGCTTCTAGTTAATATTCTCTATCTTGAGGAGTTTCGATCGGGTGTGTTTATTCAAAGAAGCAATGCTCATTTTTCTGCTTAGAAGCTTTTTCCATACGTTATAGAGTTTTTGACTTATGTTAAGTTTCTTAAGGGGAACCTTTACAATTTTGTAATTAATCAATATTTTGATACTATATATAGCTGGGTTAGTGATGATCTTGTTCTTTTGTGCAAAAGCGCTTACAAAATGCAACTTCTCTTTTCATTAATGGAAGATACATTTTTTTCAAGGAAAATACACCTGCACACACACACACATGTATGTATGAATGTATGTATGTTCAAATCGAGAGGGGGTAGGGTATGTACACCTTTCTAGACCTTAGCAGTCAAATCGTTGTGCAGAGGTGATCCCTTGTCCCACAAACAATGGGGTCTCATACACCAATTTGGTGTCTAGCTTGGCTGTGACCATATGTATATACACATATATATTTTACCATTTTTTAGTTAATTGGGTTTAATTTGAGTGGTTTGAAGGATTGATGTTATCCTTCCTACCCATATTCAATTCTCATAAGTGACATGTTGAGCTCTTAATGACTATATTGTTGTAATGGCTTCTATCGCTTGTGTCCCTAGGATTTTCCCACATAACATAACTTGGAAAAAATATTTCTTTTTACTATTCTTTATATATATATATATATATATATTCAATTTCAACGTTTAAAATATTGATATGCAAAAATAATTAAAAAATATATATAATGAACTTCCTAATATTATTTGAATTTCTATGTATCCATGTTGCACTAGAATCCCCACTAGTCTAGTAGATGTTAAAAGACAGGCAGTAATTGAAATACAAAGTTAACTTATTGAATGGTGAAAAAACTAGATACTTAATATCAATAATAAATCCTTTACTAAGAAAGTGACATCCTTGGAGGTGGCAAATTATGATGTTGTAGAGATGATAACCCAACAATATGAGGCTCAAGTGAAAGTACTAACCTTGAAATACAAGATTGCAAGATTAGAGGGAGCCCCCATTGTGATATCAAAGTAGGAGAGCCACTTCCATGATCTAGCAAATAATTGGTGAGTTATTGAAAGAGGTTGAGCACATGAAGGTTAAATAGTAGGAGGTTATACATCATGTAATTGTTTCACAATATTTATTTGATAAGAGGAAAGAGGACCAGAAGAAGTAGGGGTTACATATACATGAAGCCGTGAAGAATCTAGTAGAGGTAAAGTCTAAGTTGGCATTGGACCAAGAAGAAAATCATTCTTGGAAAGACAAATATGAGGAAACCTTAGAGGATGCCATGCTACACATGAAGCTCCATGTACTCAAAAGCACCATGTGAGGTTATATTTTCAAGGATGCACCAAATATTAGGTAACACATTTAATTTTTGTTGTGTTAAAGGCCCCCCTATGTAGGTCAATAAGTACATAGATGGTGCCTAGAAGGATGTGGAGTAAAAACCTTAGGTGGCCGCTTATGTAATTAAAATGGTAAATAAAATCCCAACATGAGACCTTGACCTTATGGGGATCAAATATAGAACCTATATCTTCATGGATGTTGATATCTACACTAAAAATCTTCAGAACTTGACCACTACCAATAGGAAGGCTATAACAACACACACCTAGATCATGGATGATATCACATCTATAGTATCTTATGACTTGTCCTGCCCTTGGAATGACAAGTTGTTCTTGCATCCACCATAACAGTATGCTAAGATGTTAAATATAGAAAGATCCAAATGCTCAACCATCACAGATAAAGGGGTCATACCTTAATTATAAGATATTGTACAATAGCTCTATCCTTTGATAACAACATGGACCCTTTTGAAGCACTCAATTCTCTCCTTGTACCCCATTAACTATACTAAGAAGATAGAACTAGATAAATATTTTATATTTATAAAGGGTGGAAAGTGATAAATAAGTAAAGGTGGTGGTAGATACATGTTGTCTATGAATATTCCTAGAGGGATCCACGACAAGGAGTTACCTAGAATGTAATACCTTTGGCATGAGTGCTTCCAGGGTGGCCAATCCCACCTCATTTGTTAGTGCCATCCTAAAAAAAAAACACCTCCAAAGGTAGAAATGGGTGGAAATATAAAAGAAATAGTTTTAGGTTACTCTCATCTCGGGACCTCCTAATTTTGTTGTGGTTAGTTGAATATTTCACTAATAGACCAACTAATTCCCTAAGAGTATAAGATTAGTTGGAATGATTCTTGAGGCACAACCAATTCTACAAAAGGAGCACTCAACAACAAAATAAAGCATAAGGAGTTGTCATATTGTTACATTGCTTAAATTTTGAGAGGGAAGGGTCCATTCATTGTAACAATTTTCTTGTTTTTGTAGTAGAGGGATATGTCACATTGGGGTCATTTTGTCCTCTTCTCTCATTCCTATTCTCTCTGTAATCACACATGTAAACAATGGGTTATGGGGAAAGGATTCAATAAAGGCGTAGGATTGAGATATTATAGTCACCAACTGGTGCCATTATTGTATCAAAAGAACTATTGAATTTATTTTACAATTAGGACTAAGGTGTTTTGCCACTGTTCAATAAATAAAATTCAAGAAAGTTATGCTGATTCCTTTCCAATGTCTTTCTTACATTATGTCCAATGAATTAATGGATTTGTGTCTACGTGCACGTCCACTTAATTTTTTGTTTCATGATTGTGTTTAATAAGAAAGTAGTGTTAGGCCTCCTTAGTCCTCTTATATTTTTACTTTTATGCGTTGTATCACTCATCTTCTAAGAATGGAATCATGAAAAAGTTTCCATTCTTCAAAAAACCATTTGATTCTATGTTTGATGGAACTCAATAGTTTTCTCCATTCGCCCTAAACAATATATACACCATCTTTGCTTTTAATTTTAAATAGATCATAAAGATGAACATGATGCATCAAACTACCTCTCTAATAAAACAAGTTCACGTTTCTTATAAAATATCTTAGGCATGATTGAGAGGATCCCTCTTCTAGCCCTAGAATTGTGTTGAAGGCCTAAAGTGGTTCAAGAAGATATTCCTATTCATTATTCCCAAACATTTGTTCTTATGAGAGCATGAACAACCTAGAGGACAACATAATAATTAACGTCATTATTGGGGATAACTCTATCCTGGTATAAGACATAAGGTTTTCTTCCTAGTCGAAGAGGAAGTAGGTTAATGGATAGACTATGAATAATATTTATAAATATTTTGAGTTTAACATAGTGAGGTTTTTCACTTGCATAGATATAAGTCCCATACCTTGGTAATCCTTGACAAGGATTTATCTACTCGTTTAACCAAGGAAGTGCTCTAGGAAGGTGCCTTAACTCAAGTGACTCCACTAGAGAAAAGACATTGTAAAAACATGGATTGGAGAACCATTGTTACATGGTCCAACTTGAGAGGATGACTAACTACTCCATTACTAGACCTAGATCTCATATGGTGAAGAATACAAAGGTTTCCAACTCACCTCTAAGTAGGTAGCCTGATTCTTTTATTCGTATCCCTATTTTATTTATGGTTTTGACAATATTCCTAGTACAAGATTTCATACCAATGTAATCACTAAATCTATTCCCAGAGGTTATTTCTTATCCATGTTCACAATTGGTGGACCTCTCCTAGGTGCCCATTTATTTTGATCACTTGTGGAGGATAGATGCACCTTATTCTCACAAGGCCTCATTGATTAGTAAGGAATTCTTGATACCTATATCATCATCATAGGTTGTGGTCATCCCTACTCTTCAAGTTTTTGTCTATTCTATGACCCAACCCACTATTGATACCCCAAACCAACCTTTGATTCAAAATCCTGATATTCTTATGGTTGAACCAAACCCCCCTAATCCCTAGCTAGTAGCAAGATTGAAGCCTTTAATCCTAACATCAACAAATAAATTAGGGCACATGCCTAATGGTTACCTAAAGGTCATGCCTAGATTCAATGAGGAGAATAGTCTTTTTCCCGAAGACCACCTCACTTCTTTCTTGGACTACATTGATAACTCCTTAATGGAAAATGATGTTTCCTTTAATAGGATGTTTGTTCACTCCTTAGAAGGGAAGGCCAAAAATTTGTATATAAATCTACCTAACAACTCTATTAAATATTGAGGATAGTTTCAAGAGAAGTTTTTGAAGAGATGGGGGTTCACAAAAGATAACATATACTGCCTAACAAAGTTTAATACCCTTAAGAAAAATAATGGTGAGCTTGTCCATGAGTTAAATAGTAGGTTCTATAATCTCTATCATTATATTCCTAATATTGTTAAGCCATTTGATCCAACTACCATGGTAGTATATGCAACTTCTTTTGAGTTTGATTTTTCCCTGCACTTAAGAGAGATCAAGGTATAAGACTTAGAAGCCATTTTTAATGATGCTAAAGACCTAAAAAGTCACATGAGGGCCTTAGGGATACAAATAAAAACCAAATATGATCCTCATGAGATATGACAATATCTTGATGGGAGAAGGGGGGAGGAGCTTGAGATCCCCTCTACTGGTCAAGTGACTTTGTCTAAGGAGGAAGTGACCAAAATGATGAGGTTTATGGCCAATCCTTTGATTAAGGTAAAACAAGGTCACTTTGTTCACTCATCTTTGGGGCTTGTTCCTAGAGCCCAATTCAAACTATTATAAATATATGTTAGTTTATAAGTACTCTAAATGTGCTACAAAGGGAACAAAAGAACAATATGTCCCACACACGTTTAGAGGGTAAACCAACCTAATAGTTCCCCACCCTCCCTATTATGAGAATTATTATGAGCGATGTGCTGAAGGCCTTAGAGAAAAATATGTTTTTCCATCACAATGATAACATAAATATGGCTAATGAATTTTCCTCCCCACTTGGTTCAACTAACTTAATTGCAAGGGAGGAGGAAGAAGAAATGCGAGATGAGGCCATCTTACTAAATGAGGGTCATCCCTTAGACCTAACCCCCATTATAAAAATGGAATATTATGATGAATTTCTTGAGAAATATTCCTCTTAGATTGAAATAAAGTTTAAATTCATTTTTAACTATCTTTTACATAAAATTCAATTATTAAAAAACCTAAAAAAATTAAAAAAAGAACTAAAAAAGTTTATTTAGTTTTTTTATATTGTGAAATCTTTATATTCTAATGGAAAATTGATAAAATGTGAAACAATTTTAATTTGTGTGTGTGTGATCCGAAAATCCTTAGATGCCAAATTATTCTTTAAGCACACATTTCAACATCTAACTTGATTTAGAATACTTATTGATTGTATTTGACTGATTTGCATAACACATGTGAATCTTTTACTTATCCAAAACTTCATGAAAGGATGATAATTTGTAGAATTATGTGAGATGACACAACATAAAATAAAAGAACTAAATGAGATAATATTTGATGACGAAGTTCACCTCTCATAGGCTACATCTTCGAGTCCCCTTTCACAGTGAGATTGTTCTTCGTTAATCTCAAATGTGAAAAATTACAATGAAAATATACTTACAAAGCCAATCTTGAAGTCACTCTTCCATTCTGCTACTCAAAACTAGAAATAGAGTTTACCATTGAATTCCTCTCGAAATTATGAGAAAAATGAGTATAAACTTGACAATATTTTGAACTTGCTCAATTTAACCGTCTTTACATGCAAAACAATGCATTATGGCTCTCATACATAGTAATCTAGACTAATATTTTCATAGACAACATCTTAGCACAAAAATAACATCACCATCATGCTCCTCTAAAAAAATGACAAAAATGAGTATAAAAAGGCTATGTTTGGACATGGTGCTCAATGGCACGCAAAACAAGACAACACCATCCCAATTGCTCTCCTTGACATGCATCTCAATGCACTGTCTGTACCCTGCAATGAAATCTATGCACTCTTCTTGTACTCCATCTCAGGATCCGTCCCCAGTCTTAAATAGGGTGCAGACCCAACCATGGTCCGAACCTCTAGTTAACCGTGGCATCAAATTAAAATCGACTCTATGGGAATCTCCGCCATGTGTGGCACCATTTGCGAGTTGGTTAAGACTTGGGTTTGTGTGGGAGGAGATCACGGGTTCAACCCTCGTGAATCTCTCCTCCCTTTGGCGTTTTGTTGTATTTGTTATATGCTATGTTTAGTATATAGTTCGGACTTGTTGAGATCAATTCTTGCTTCCAAAATTTCCTTCCCCTTTCTTTTTTCCCGACTTCTTTTTTTTCCATTTCTTTTCCCTCTTCTATACTTTCCCCTGTTTCCCTTTTCCTCTCTTCCCTTATTCTATCCCTTTCTAGTTACCATACTTAGTCGTATTTCAAAAATCGATGGGTTCACGGGTAGGCGGGTTCGCGGGCCTTCATCCCCATCCATTTTCCTATGTCACTAGTCCGAATGAACACCCTGCTGTATTATACTTAGCCTTTTTAAAAAAAACTTCACTGGTTCACGGAGTCGAGCTTTCATCCTCCAAATTCCGTGATCTCCACTTTGCACCCAAAATTTTGTGATCCTATTTTAACCATCAGACTTGTCGCAGGTTTTGAGTCCCTAAAATCATTTTATTTCTCCTGCATGCAAGCCCGACCGACCGCTTTTCTACACTTCAACTTATTTTTTATCATCCACAACCACGGGTTGGCGGGTTCGTGAAAAAAATCATATTCAAAACTACTCTCGTTTGTCCCCACCATTCTCATGCTCTTTCCAATATGCATTGAATGTTGTTTAATGCTAACAACTAATTGTGCAGGCTTCAAACAGATTGCCATTAATGGCGAAATACTCAAGGATATTATTCATTAAATTGCATTAATTCACCATTTTCCAGAGGATTATATTATTGCCATCTCTTCAAAAAGATTTATTTCAAGTTATTATTTTGCTAAAAAATACTCATGTCAACCTAATGGTGGCAACAAATAGACAACAATTCTGTGGATATACTTTGAATATTTTTGGTCGTTAAGACTAGAAATTTCAGTGGTCCATAGAATATTCATATTACTCATCTCCTCCTGCACAAAATGACGTAATCTGGGCATCCAGAATTTCTCGCGCAGGGTGTGTTCCTGAAGTATTTGACTGCAAAGAACTTGTTGCATGGCGCATTGAGAAGTACGTGCTGAGCCAAAGAATTGTACAACTCCAAGATCATTCCCCCATTTCCATTTCACAACAAGTTTTTCGCAAGATGTTGAAGCTCCCAGAGCCAACACTTACCTTCAAAGGAGAAGACTGTAGATATTTTATGAAGAAACATAACAATGGCCTGGATCTTCTTCCTGAATATTTGGAGAATCCCGCGACTATTCCAGAAGACATAACCAGGATCCAGGTCAATTATTTTAAAAACCCTTTTGAGAGGTTGCGTGGTTTTTCACCAAGTTGACATGTCAGAAAAAAATTGCTACCATTTCTTGCATGATTCTATATATTTTATATTTTACAGTAAAAGAACAGGCTATCTTTGACTGGGGAAAATTGTTTTCCATTGAAATTTCATCCCAGTTATCACACTGCAAAAGGGACAAAAAATTATTTATGGATTCCTACTTGGTATTTTCTACAGTGTATTGTTGTCAATTTTCAAACTGGACTATAAGTAAGAGGGTGGACTGTGAAATAGATCCATTTACCTTATGATATCAGGCATTGTGGAGACACAAGACTTCTCTATATTTTTACGAAGTTTACAAGGATTTTGTCTCAGTCTTCAAAGGGTTGTTGTTCGGTACAAATACCCCTAGGATATCTGACCAAGCTAACAAATTATTGGAGAAAAAGGGAACGATAGAACAGATGGAAAATCATAGTGTCATCAAGATATTTTGTTCCAAAGAAAATACCTCTTTTCTTCCATATCATGTATCTAACAATTTGTTTATTATAGAAGTGGCAAGGCAATGCAACTTCTGGCTACATTTTTTCCATGAAAAAAGGAAAAAACAATTCATCCCCTTGCCATGGAAGATTGGAGATTTCATTTTCAGAAACATAAATAAAATTGACGAGTTTGCAAGCCATTTGAATAACATGAGCTTGAAATATGATGAAAAGATCAAGGGCTTTGATCCTAACAAAATCTTTGTGGAACACATGCTTTCGGTAGGATTCAGTAACTCGTTCATCTAGACTACCTTGAATGAATAAGAAGAAGATAGCAACCAAAGTACTCATTTACACGAGACTGATGACATAGAGACAATGCTAAGCACTGGCGACTTGTATAAGCAAAAAGGAAAGGGTCCTAGTGAAAGGAGTACCCATTATCCAAATGTTACTCCCAAAACTACCACATCTTGGAGCAATGCTCCAATGGCTCACCCAGTTAGAAACATTGCCAACAGTAGTTCAAGTGATGGAGGAGAGAAGAATCCCCCCTGGGAAAATTAAGAATTCGCATAAGTTGCTTGTAAGAAAGAAAAGAGAATATTTAATACAAGAGGAAGAGGACAACCTTATAGAAAATGACATCCAAATATTTTCTCTGGATGACATGGAGTTGGAGGCAGATATTGAGAAAATATTTCCCACGATGGAACAACCATAAATTGTAACTCAATAAAATGTTTTATTGGAAGTTGTTGCAAATGAGATTTTTAGTGAAAAGGAATCCTTCACTTTTCAGAGTGCTATTTTTGATAAGGAGTCTAAAAAATTGATTGTGGAAAGAGGTGATCAAAAGAATAAAAAGGGAAAATCTCTCTCATAGGTTGACCTGAAAGACATGCATCCATCCTAAATCTCTAAAATTCATAAGGAAACCAATGATGCTCTTGATGATTCCATTGACGGGTTGGAAGCTTAAAATGCCAAACTAAAAGAAAGGATCAGAGAGTTGGAGAATGCCTTAATGCCTCTTCTAATCCTGACAAATCCTTTGTCAATGGTTAAACAAACCACACCCACCATTAAGTTGAAATAATATTCAAGCCTACTCACACCGATCAAGAGTTATGTGGAAAAGAATATTAAGAAGAGAATGTCACTAATAACAAAAGCATGGGAGGTTTCGAAAAATATTGTTTCTTTTGGCTCAAGGGAACATGCCTTCCATGAATATCTGCAAGCTGATATAAAGATTGAAGAAGGTTTCTACACTGATGTTGTGTTACCATTTGGAATTAAATTCTCAAACATGGCAAAACTGAGAAGAAGAGAGGAGGATCTGCCTTCCCCAAGTTGAATAAAACAACTAAATGCTTGTTGAAAGGAAATGATTAAAAATTTGAGTAACATTGTTCGAACATGCAATGAAGCCATACTAAATAGAGAAGAACTGTTCAAGAGACTCACGAAGATAGATATAGAAGGAGGTACTAATGAGGTACAAGACCTTAAATTAATTCTCAACTCAATGTTTCTAACAAAGCAACAATTTGACGAACAAGTTGAGATATTCAAAAGGTTATCAGTTGAAACAATTTATGGCATACTCAAATACAATGAAGATGAAATAGAAAATTGGCTGGTTGATTATTCCATGAAAAATCAAGATATTGAGGAAGAAATACATGGTATTTCTCTTGACTTAATAAAATTTTAAAGTTTTTATAAAATTTTAAATAATACAAAAATATAAAATTTTAAAATGTAGTTTTATTTGGACCTACTGTAATATATCTTGGAACATCAACTGAAGCTACATGATCAACAGGATCAATTAAGAGACTTGGAAGGTTTTCGACAAGTCTTAATCATGCTCCAGGAGGCTCCCCGCGCGTGCATATGGTGCATCCCCTTACCTTCTGCCCTCACGCCATGGCCCCAAGAGGCCCCCCTGAGGCTCCCCCCCCACCTCTCCCTCCTGACATAGATGCTTTCAGAAAACTAGTCACAACCAACATCAAACAAATTGTCTCAGAGATGCAACAAAAAATCGTTTAAAAACAAGATAAAATCCCCTCAGTTGCCGTCCTAACAGAAGAAACATGCAGATCTTCTTTGAACCTTGTTGAACAGGGACTCATTGGCCAGTTCACAGGCCTATGGCCATCTCCCAAATCCATAGATGCATGGGTTCAAAGGAACTGGAGTCCCCTCGTAAAAGAAGGCATCAGAAGTCATCTCGTCGGTAGGGGATTCTACGCATTCATCTTTGACATCTCAGAAGACAGAAACCTCATATTAATGAATAGACCATACTTTATGGGCCCTCAGGGTCTGTATCTGAACAAATGGTCTCTAGACTTCGATCTGACGCAAGATGTTCCCTCAACAGTTCCAGTCTGGTTGCGCCTCCCTCATCTTCCTTTGCATTGCTGGAATCCGAAGTCTATGGAATCCATTGGGAACACTCTCAGAAAATACATCGACAAAGCAGACATAAAGGATCAATATTCCTATGCTAGAATATGTGTCGAAGTAGATCTAGAGATGGGGCTCCTAGAAGCCATTCAACTAAAGGCCACCGACTGGTCTCACATCTAAGAATTGGATTATAAGAAACTTCCATTAAAATGCAGGTACTACCATGGCTACAGACACTTCACTAGGAATTGCAAAAAGAAGGTAGAAGAGGAGGTGGAGAAATCGAAAGGTGAACAATGGAAACATGTCCAAAAAGCATCCCCTTCAAAGCATAACAACATATCTAAAGGGAAAGGGGCATCAAAAGGGCTCGATGCCCCTATTCCAGAAAAAGTTCCTCGGGAAGGAAGCTCAACCCCTCCAATCCCAGAGGATTCTAAAAACCCTTTTGAAATCCTCAACAACCCTTCAAAAATCTCTGATCCAATGATTGAAGAACTTGAGCAGCAGACCCTTCCTCCCATAGTGGGAAAAAAACAATGGTGAGTCAACCTAATC
>JZKD02S1716667.1:48263-68931 GCA_000966675.3 Picea glauca | reverse complement strand
CTATATGTCCCCATGATTGAGAAACTTGTTTTAGCCATTGATTAAGGAAGATATAGCCTAGTCGTTGCTACACTAATCATCCTTTTTCTGAGTTAGCTTTGATATATAGATTGAATAAAGGTGATGTCCTAGGCCTAGTTGATTCTACACCTAGGGTTTTAGCTTTTAGGGTTTGAAGAGCCTTGCTCTTGCAACACTTTTCACCCTTAGATTTGTATTTTGAAGCTAGCCGTTTTGTCAAGAATTTTTAGAGAAAGAGGAAGGAGCATGAGGCCTTGCTTAAGAAACACTGGAATGAGCCTCCTTCCCTTAGGGTTTTGATTCTAGGGCCCTGCCATTGCAGCACCATAGAACCTAACTCTCTAGTCTTTAGATTTTGATCCTCTCGAGATCTTGCCCTTGCTCTTTGACTCCATAATACCCTAAGGCACTAGTTTTTCTCTCCAACGTCGAGCTTGTTGTGCAAAAAACAATCTTTCAAAAACTCTCAAATTTGAAACCCTAACTAACCCTAACGTCTACCAACCTAGCAGAAAATGATGACGTCATGCCTTTATTAAGCTTTTGGTTGATAGAAAACACTGTGGCTTGATCATCCAACGATAGACATTGATATATTGATAATTTTCATTGGCTAATTTGCAAAACGTTGGCTCTCTTTGTCTATTTCACTAACCCTAAAAAAGCTGATGTCATCTCTAGCAATGTTGACGCAACTCCCTTTGTATATGAGCAATTAATAACATTTGATGCATTGATTTAAGGATTGATTATTTTCATATTATTCCAGTGTTTATTGACAAGTAATATTATATGCCATTGTCGTTATTGCAAACATTGACTTCGTCAATATTTACTGCTGATTATGCTCATGTACCTTAAATATTGATAGTCATTGATTAATGAAGTTTTAACCACTATTGCATGTACTAGTGTCATTGTTGTCTTGTCTCGCAAGCAGGTGCCTCTTCTGTGGTTCTTCTTCAATTGACTATCTTCTTGGTGGTAATCTGTGAAGGAAAAACTAACCTTAAGCCTTTGACCCTTTTCCTTTCAAAACCCCAGATTGCCAGGGACGTCTCCCTTGGGCTTAGCCACCCTAAATAGAAAGATCCCCTCATCGAGGTGACAGTGGGTGGGGAAGCTCCTGTTATGCTAGTTTGACCCTTACCCTTCAACTACTTGACCTAAACTACAAACTGAGCGATAACAGGTATCAGAGTGGATTTCATCTATAGATTTCAGGCGAAGGAGATAGAAAAGGCAGTCTGACTACATCAAGTAGTATCAAGAACTGAATTATGTCTGCAGATTGTAGGCAAAGGTGGAAAGGAAAATAGTGATAATTTGATGACATTGAATGGTATTAGAAGCTGAAGTTCACTTGTGGACAACAGGTAAAGGGAGACAGAGCACTGATGCTCTGTAAAGATGCTTGCATGGTGTGCAACAAATGGTAGATAGCCAAGAGGGATGAAGACAAAAAATATGGCTATTGAAGGCGATGAGCGTGGTCAAAGAGGAGACCGCCAGAAGAAAAGCAAAGAAGAAATTGACAAGGAGCTCATTGAGATAAGAGAAAGAATGGAACAACTGACATTGATGATGTAGCAGGAGGCAAAAGTACGTTGGAGGTACGAATGGCCCCTGAACAGAGAAGAAAAATGGTCTGTCCAAAAGTTGTTGGCCAGAAAACAACAAGAAGCAGGCTGAGGTATGCTGAAAACCTTAGTGACACAGAGGAAGAGTTGGTTTGCATTTGTGAGCCAGAAATTGAGAGACACCTCAGTGATGAGGAGGAGGTGAGATCAGATAAAGATCTCATAATCTGCCAGGAGAGCAAAGATGGATTTTCATATTGCCAAGTGGGCAATGAAATGAGATCATTGGAAGATCTCATAGACTGTCAGCAGGACAACAATGGAAATTCATATCGCCAGGTGGGCAATGATATGAGATTAGCAGGAGATCTCATAAACTGCCAGGAGGGCAGAAATGGACTTTCAAGTTTACAGGTGGGAAATAGAAAGAGATCAGCAGAAGGTCTCATATACTTCCAGAGGAGCAATGCTGAAAGTTCAAATTGCCAGGTAGGCAATGAGATGGGATCGATTGATCTCATAGACTGCCAGGTGGGTAGAGAGAAAATCCCAAGTTGGCAGGTGGGAAAGGGAGAAGAGATGAACTCAGTTGAGAGTTCATATCATCGAGGAGTGCTGATGGAAGAAGATCAGAGGTGTGTTCTGATCATTGGGGGAATTCAAATATTCCTGCCAAATAGTCCAGCAGAGACTAATACAAGAGTTGTACATGAGGTGGTAGCACAACGAGAATCTGAGAAGGAGGCCATGGGGCCAAATGCTTTTGAAGATAACTGTGTCTGTGATGCAGGTGTAGCAGAAGAAAGACAACCAACAAAGACTGCCAAAGATGAACAAATATTGATGTCTACCCCAACAGAAAAGGAGGAGAATTCACATGACTTGATCACTCAATGGGAGTGAGAGCTGAAGATGTTGGAGGATTGGTTGAACAATCCAGAACCAGAAGATGGCTTCCAATAGAAAATCATGCAGACCGTGGGAGAAGGGAATTCAACAGAATTTCTCAAAAATTTTAGCCTAGGAGCTGAACAGGAGATGACTGCAGCACTAGAGCCTACAACAGAAGAGGAAGCAGACAACATAGATTTTGTTGAGCTGTATGAGGAATTGGAATCCATGGAGAGGAGGATAAATATGCAGAGCATGCATATCCAACAAATCAAATTGGAGACATGTGGAGGAACATACCAGCCTGGGGAGAAGCTGGAAGAAGTTGGAGTTGAACCAACACAAGAAGAGATGACAGAAGCCAGTATGTCAGAGGAAGAAGTTGAGCAACAACTCAGTGATGAGACTGCAGAACCAGAGTCTGCAAGAGGATGGCAAGCTAAGGCCACAGGAGATGAAGGCATCAAGGGAGATCATGTTGATCTAACCATTGACAAAGAGGAAGTGCAGCAGAGCAGTCTGCAAAACAAGGACCAACCATTTGAGCAGTTGGATGAGGTGATCGAAGAAATCAAAAGGCTGATGTTGGAGTCAACACAAGAAGCGGTCAGTAGGAGGAGGCTGAACAAAGGAGGACCTTCCATAGCAACAGGGAAGAAACAACGCCAACAAGAAAAGAAGCAACAAGGAAAATGAGCAGATGAACAACCCCAAGAGAAAGTATGGGACCATGGAGGATCTCAAAAACATATTAGAGGGAGCCATGAAAAATAGCTCATGATTTTCCCAGCCGTGGAGTATGATGCAGGAGCATCGTCAACAAGTCCACGTGGAGGGACAACTCAGCACCATAATGCGCCTTTCAAAAAAAAATTGGAATCTGAGAGATGGCATTATTTTGTTAATCCATTTTGGAACGGATGGTTGAACAAGAGCGAAATGCTCAGAAACTATATGATCATGAGTGAGTGGGAGTTTCCACTCCTCTTGAATGTAACAGAAATTAGGTAGCAATTAGGTTTCTGTTTTTCGGGTAGACGGTTAGTCGGAGGAAACCCTAGGGGACCTCTTGTATGCATAGATGATAGCATGCCCAAAGGAGGCTGTGGGAGGAGTATTGTTGTAGAATAGGAGGTAGAATAGTTTTGAGGGGAGAGAGAGATGAGACTCTGTAGCAGTCCGGTTTTTGTAAACACATTGTAATCAAACATTCAGATTAATAGAGAAAAACAGTTTTTCCTGCATATAAAATTTCTGTGTGTTTATATTTATGAATGAATGTCATCTATGTGGTTATGTAGGCTGTAGATGTGTATGAATCATTTCCATCCGCAAGGCGAGGACAAATTTCACTATCTTTAAGATTTTTTTGAAACTGTTCTGGGTTCTTTAGGTTGCGCAAGGAATGCACAACAGAACATTGGAAGTTCTATAGCCAGTGCAAGGAGTGCACATTTGAACCTCAAATCGAGTTCAGGAAAGAACGTATCAGGAGGGCACACCAGAAAATTTTCAAACTCAGAGAAGAGCCTCTATGCTACTGAATACCTTGGAGGAAAGACTGTGCAGGGATGCATAGGACAAAGAACAAAATTACTGAAGATTTTGTAGAGCTCTGCTAGGCGGGCATTGAGCGAGTGCAAGGAGTGCACGAAGGAACTCTGTTTCGAGTTCAGAGAAGAAAAGTGTTAAGGAGAGACACCCATAGAGTCCTTGAATACTCTGAAAAGCTCAACAATGAGTGTTTGAGCGAAAGTTTCCAAGAAGGTACTTATATCCTTGCGAGGAGTGGAAGGGAAAAAGATCTTTGAGATCCAAGAGGTTAAAGCTTAGGAGGCCGAGCGCAGAGGTTGCCAAGAGGGCATCATAAAGTCTTTTGAAAGACGCTGAAGGGTGAGACCCTTAGGAGACTGAGTAAATTGAAGAACTCAGGAAAGATAGCGCAAGGAAGGAGCATAGAGAGAACTTGCTTCAAGTTCAAAAGCTCAGAAGGGAGAGTGTTCCCAGGAGTAAGCAAAATTCAGAGTAGTTGGCTCGCAGGAGAAAGATCGAAGGCTGAGACCTTTGAAACACTTAGGAAATTCTTCTAAGTAGGGAGAAAGCCAAAGCTTAGGAGGAATAACACTTTCTAAAAGTGTAGACGAAGCCCAAGGGACAAACTTGTAGAAAGATCAAAGATCGAGCCCTTTGGAAACTTAGAAATCCTTCTAAGTCAGGGAAGGAAGAAAAATATCAGGAGGAGGAGTGATCCATATGGATATCGGTGGCCACCCACCTTTTCCAGCTAGCTCAAAACAACTTTCTGATAATTTTGGTAATTTACTATTTTTTGCAGTTTTTCGGGTCTTTAACTTCTAGAGCCGTTTTGAGGCCCTAAACGACATTTTTTTGGGTATGTTGGAGTCAAAGTGCAAGATGAAGAAATTTTCGTCAACTATTGTAGTCCTCGGATAGATCTTTCCAATGGGCTATCGTACACCTAAAACAGAGATCGTATGCAAAAGTTACGACCCTGGGAAGTTGATGTATTGACTTACCCAAACGAGGTCCACATGACTTTTGGCGCTTCATCTCCTAGGGTTAGGTTTTTTGATGTCTAGGGATTTTGACACTCCTATTTATTGTAAAAAGGAATTCAGAGCCTCATTGTAATCATCTTCTTGCGAATGAGCACAAGCGTCACATCTCTTCTCAGAGATAAGCCGCCACCATTCCAACAAGCTTGTTTTCCGCTGCATTTTACAGTTTCAGCTTATTTCCTTGTTGAATAGAAAACCAGTTTTACTGTATCTATGTTATTCTGTGTTAAGCATATGTTAATAATTTGTAGTCATTTCATTTTTCTCATAAAATCCGTATCAGTGGTATCAGAGCGGTCTTCTCCTTGTCGTCTTAATGCATGTGCCCAACGAGGTTAGAGTACAAAGAATTGGGTCTCGAGCTTGTTTTTCTTGAGGAACAAAGCTCTCACATGCCCAAGCGACCTCTCATGGAAGGAGAAAATAAAGATGACAGGACATGAGATCCTTTCAAAATGTTGCTTGAGGAAGCCCTCATGCAGCAGAGGAACGAGATGATGGATAGTTTCACGGAAATCCTTCAGCGACTACCAACAAGCGACGCATCTTCTTCAAGCGAAGGTGCCGCCCCCTTCAAGGTACAAATAAACTTTGATATTCCTGTATTTGAAGGTCAGATAGACCCAGATGGTGTAGACAAGTGGTTGAATCTACTAGAAGGGTATTTTTTTGTTCATCACTTTTCGAATAGAGAAACGATTACTTTTGCGCTCCTCAAAGTCGTTCCCCATGTCAAAGATTGGTGGGAAACTTTCTCTGAGAAAAAGGAAACAGAGGAAACCTCGTTATTTGCAGTCATGACCACCTAGGAACCCTTCAGGGATGCTATTAAGGAACAATACTACCCTGTTGGAAGTTATGACGACTTGTATACCAAATGGACCACACTGCGGCAAGAAAGAGACCAAGCAGTGCCAGAGTTCACAAATATCTTCCATACCTTGCGCACCAAGATGGGTATCAAATATTCAGAGTGACATCTGGTGCTCAAGTATCATGGTGCTCTGCATAGATACATCCAGACCGAAATGGAATTTCTGGACATCTCATCCTTGGGCGCGGCCTACCGATATGCCGTCAAAATCAATCAGAAGCTCAAACAAAAGATGCGACAATTTGGGCCCGGGAACCCCTCACAACAAAAGCTAGGAAAGGGCATCCCCAACCCACAGAACAAAGGACAAAGAAAAGATGGAAAGTATTAGGACAACTAGGCCAAGTCGCAAACAAAGGACACTGGAAAGACAAAGAAAGATATTGGGAAGTGGTGCGACTTCCATAAGAGCCCTTGGCATAACATTGTTGACTGCCGCTCAAAGCAGTCGCTGGTGGATGAAGTGAAAGCCTCTGAATCAGATGAAGGTTCTGACTCTGAGTCAGAACCAAAAAGGGGAAGGTAGATCATTGATGCGGAACCTAGTGCCACCATTGATACCACCAAGCTCCAGCCTGATGAACCAGATGATCCAGAAGAAGGAGAGCACCTCTTCCATTCATAGATGTGGGTAAAAGGAACCTCGCTGCACTTCATCATTGATAGAAGTAGCAAGAAGAACCTCATCTCAGCAGAGGTTGTCAAGTGGTTGGCCCTGTCGACAACGTTGCACCCACAACCCTACACCATTGGATGGCTCCGCCAAGGAAGCGATCTCCGCATCAGCCAACAGCGTCGACTGTCATACGACATCAAGCCCTTTAAAGACGAGGTATTATGTGATGTTGCTCCTCTCAAAGTTTGTAATGTTATTTTGGACCAACCTTATTTATGGAAACGTCATGTTGTATATGAGTCTAGGCTTCGTAGTTTTATTATTACTTTGAACAGGAAATTGTACAGGATACCCAAGGCAGTCCCACCTAGTGCTATTTCCTTGATCTCTGCCAAGCAATGCAGGAAGGTCATCTCGCAGATGGGAAAGTTTGTCTTATTTGTGATTCACTCTCGGAATGAGCGAAAGATCACAGCCACATCCAGGGTCTCTGCGATCGACCTCTCCACACAACAGAAGTAAGCAGATAAGGTCGTCGAAGAATACTCATATATCTTCTCCTCACCTATCGGGGTACCTCTACATTGTCAGGTCAAGCACCCCATCGATTTGACCCTCGACGCATTGCTACCCAATGGGCCAATCTATCGCCGCTCTATGTTAGAGAATGAGGAGATAAAGCGACAGATCCAAAAACTACTCCACAAGGGACACATCCATCCCAACTCATCACCTTGTGGGAGCCCAATTGGGCTGGTACAAAAGAAAGATGGAACCTGGTGACTATGCATTGATTACCGGGCCCTGAATAAAATCACAGTTAGAAACTGATACCCAATTGCTCGAATCGATGACCTCCTTGATCAACTCATGGGGGCCAAATACTTCAGTAAGATTGATCTGAAGTCTGGCTACGACCAGGTCCTGATAGAACAGACAAATGTATAGAAGACCGCCTTCAAGTCAAAGGAAGGACTTTTTGAATGGTTGGTCATGCCCTTTGGTTTGACAAATGCTCCAACCACTTTCCGGAGAATTATGGACGATATCCTATGACCATTCACCAATACTTTTGTAGTGGTGTATTTGAATGACATTCTCATTTACAACAAGTCTTGGGCATAACACTTGCAACATATTCAACAGGTTCTGCACACCCTACGACGACACAGGATATATGCCAACTTGGAAAAATGCTCCTTCGACATGGACAGGGTCCATTACCTGGGATACATTGTTGATCAGCATGGCATACATGTGGATCCAGCCAAGATCCAAGTCATCCGTGACTGGCCAGTCCCAATCACACCCACTGAGATTCAGAGCTTCTTGGGCCTTGCCAATTTCTACCGCAGGTTCATGTTGGGATTCTCCCATATTGCATGGGACCTCAACCAAATAACCAAAGGTGGTGGTAAGGAAAAATTTGCGTGGGAACGATCCCAACAAAACGAATTCGATGATTTGAAGCAACGCTCGTGCTCAACCCCAGTACTTTCACTACCAGAACTACAACAACCCTTTGAGATCGAGACAGATGCTTCAAACTATGTTGTGGGTGCCATTCTCACTCAACACGACCACCCTATGGCCTATCATAGTGAGACACTATCAAATGTTGTCTGTAAGTACCCTACTTACGAAAAAGAAATGTACTCCATTGTGAAAGCCTGCCGCCAGTGGAGACATTACATTCTTGGGAAGGAGACAGTCATCCACACTAATCATAAGCCATTGCAGTTCATGTAGACACAAGGAAAATTACAGAATGACCGCCATCAATAGTGGTTCACATACTTACAACAATTCCACCTCGACATCAAGTATAAAACATGAAGCACCAACCGTGTCACGGATTGCCTCAGTAGACCGCCAGTCGCGACACTCGCCACGGTGCTAGACTCTTGCGACCATGAGACCTCTGGATGGCCCCAACTCTATGAGACAGACCCAGACTTCGCCACCACCTACCAAATGTTGGGTGCAAATGCAGTTGTCGATAATTTCCATCTTCATGACGGGTTGTTGTGTCATCTGGGTCATATATGCGTTCCATCAAGTGAGAGAGTGAAGATGATCTGGGAATCCCACTACATTCGGGTGGCAAGACACTTCGGCGTCGAAAAGACAATGGCGATGCTACAGAAACATTTCTACTGGTCAAAACTTCGATAGGAGGTCAACAAGTATATCAGTTCCTACACTGCCTGCGCTATTGCCAAACCGACCACTAAGAAACAGGGCCTGTACACCCCTCTTCCTACTCCCAATAGGCCATGGGAATCCATCTCAATGGACTACATGTTGGGCCTCCCGTCGACCAAGCGGGGAAATGACTGTGTTTTTGTGGTTGTTGATCGATTTTCTAAGATGACGATTATGGTTGCCTGCAAGAAGAGCATCATAGCAGAAGCCACTGCCAAGATCTTCTTTGAACGAGTCTGGGTACATTTTGGAATCCCACAAACCATTGTCTTAGATTGGGACAGTCGATTTCTCAGCACATTCTGGTCGAGCCTCTGGTCACTGCTAGACACCAAGCTCGCCAAATCCATGGCCTTCCACCCCAAGACAGAGGGCCAAACCGAGGTCGTAAATCAAATGATTGTGCATATCCTGCGCTTGTATAATTCCAATCATCCTCGCACATGGGATGAGAGTCTACAACCGAGCCCTGCATAGCTCAACCAACCACAACCCCTTTCAGGTGGGGTTGGGATTCCAACCATTGGGTCCTGTTATCGCATAGTTTGTAGTTTAGGTCAAAAGGCTAAAGGATACGGGTCAAACAGGAGAAACAAGAACCTTCCCCACCCAATGTCACCACAATGGGGAGGTTCTTTCTATTTAGGGAGGTTAGCCCAGGGGAGACGTCCCCGGTAACCTAGGGTTCTGAAGAGGCTGGGATGTAAGATCAGAATTAAAGTTTCCCCTTCATAGGTTACCACCAAAAACAGAAGGTCCGGCTAATCAACCAATAATGAAGTATGGTCCCAAATGAGAACACCTGCCCGTAACAAAGCAACAACAGAAAAATGTGTATGCAGGCTATATACAAAGGGTTAGCACTTCATATGACCATCTGATATAATTTAAGCAATGTAAAGTAATAGATATCAATGAGATCAACGTTTTGTCAATTATCTATGGAAAGAGCATTAATTCATCAATAACTATCAAGATGACAAAGCCGGCAATGTATTCAATCAACACTTCAATCAATAAATGCTTTAGATCATCACTCAATTGCTTATAAAAGTCAAAAGCTAGCTGCATAAAAAATAACCAACTATGACGTCAGCCTTAGTTAGGGTTAGGGTTAGTTAGTTAGGGTTTCAAGATTTAGGGTTTTAAAGAGTTGTTTTGAACACTAGGAATTCAACGTTGGAGATCAAGGATCAATGCCTAAAGGGTTAATGGAGTCAACAAGTGATGGACGCAAGAGTTGAAGGATAAACGTTTTTTGAGGATTAAAGGGTATGTTTTCAAGGTGCTGCTAAAGTAGGGCCTTGAAAGCAGAAACCCTAAGAGAGAGAGAGTTACTAGGTGTTGCAAAGGCAGGGCCTTGTGCTCTCTCCTCTTTCCCAACAAACAGCTAGCACAATAAATAAATTTTAACCAAGACAAGAGGTTCTGATGAGGGAGACGTTGCAAAAACAAGGTCTATCAACAAACCCTAGATTTGTACAACCCTAGTGTAGTAAGCCTAGGCTAAGGACGTCTCACTCTTCTTGGCTTCAAACAGGTATGGCTAGCTTGAGGAATGAAGAAAATAAGTGTAGCAAAGGCTAGGCTCTATTTTCTTATTCAATGGTTTAAAGTTTCTTTGTCAGGGGACATGAGACAACAACCTACTTGTGTGGTTTTCCCATAGGGTTTTGATTCAGCAATATATAAGTAAAATGCAAGATATTTAAAATACAACCATTCAAAGAGAAGTTTTGTAGGAAAAAAACTTACAATTCATGAAGAAATATCCAAGCAAACCCTAGTTGTATCACCTTCCTTTCAAAGAAACACCATAAAATGCCAAGAAAACTCCTTCAAAAGTTGCGCCTCACAATTTCAGCCAAACAACCCCAATAGGGCGCTAAAAATCAGATCTCACAAGAGAGTGAGTTGTGTTATGTCAAAATGAGGGAAAACATCCTCAATTTATATCATTCAATGACCTCTAATTAAAATTTAGGTCATTAAAACAACCGACAAGGCTGATAACTAAAAATCATACTGTTTTACATTAAATTGCCTAAAGAAAACCCTAAATGAGTAGTAAGCAGGACGTCTAGCCCCTTTGAGGGAGACGTTGGCCCTTTTTAGGGAAAATCTCAGCACTAGAAGACAAACGTTGGCCCTCTTTGGGCCTCCAAACTCTTCCACACGTGCCAAACTGCCCTGTAAAGTTGCCACATGCTGGAGGTGATGTCAATGATCTCTGGAGGACGTCCTGGGTCAACAGAGGGACACGTTCCACCTGCAGTGGGTCAACCCCCTGGGGCTGGGCTCAGCCAAGGCGTCCTAGATGAAAATGTCCTTCTTCTTCTCTCATGTAAAAGCTCGACCAATCTCTGTCCTGTCTCTGCCCCTGATGAGGTCCCAACAACCATCTGATGGGCTCTTCATCCCCATGGAGGTCCGAACTAATCATCTCCCCATGTGTACCGGTCCACCTGGTACCTGTCCGTCGGGCATGGTCTTGCACATCAAAAACTTCTCCCTCCATGGGCTCATTAGTCCTGGGGATCATAGCAATGTCAATCATATTTCATGATTAATTTTATCAAATGCGTGCATAAAACCCCTAACATATCATCTAATAGCTCAAAGACATTACAATGACCTACTATATAGAGCTGAAGAAAAAGACAAAGTGCCCTATTGGGCAGCATCCATAAGAAAAGGAAAGTTTCCCAAAGGATATCGTCCAAGCCATGTAATACGAGGTGGTGTGGTCAAAGGATGTCCAGACATAGTGGAAGACAGGGGTGATATTATCCGTGGGTGCCTTTGTAGGAGGTGAGCTGTACCTGTCATGGATACAATTCTTTCCAAGCCCTTTATTGCCTTTATTCTTTCTTTTATTATCATTTTTTCTTTCTTTTTATTTCAAGGTCTAACTAGAAGACACTACCTTGGTGTGGTGACCAGAGCTGACAATGTTACCCATGAGTACTTTCACAGAAATGATAAGGCTGGCTCGTGATGAGACCCCCTTTCCCTTGGCCATGCAACCAAAGGTCATTGCCCTGGCGGGGTAACCATATAATGGTAATGTCATACTGCTAGGTACCTATGAACATAATGGGCTGGCTCGTGATGAGACCCCCCATCCTCTTGGCTAGGTCTTGTTTTTATTATCTTTCTTTGGGTCCCTCTTGTTTCTTATTGAGAGGCCTTTTATTGCCTTCTCGGGGAACCCTGGGCGAGACATCTCTAGGTTTTATTTTTTATGGCTTTTATCTCTTACCAGCTGCTTTTACCCCCTGGGCCTTTAGCCCCTTCTTCCCACAGGATAAGGTGTAACCCCACAAATAGGTCATCCTAATGTCCGAACTAGGGGAATGGGATAGATGGATGGGAGATAAGATGTAAAAGTGATAATATAATGGGAGCGGATGATGGCTCTCCAAAATACCCCCTGGTAGCTGAACAAAACCTATGGGCACAAGCTTGCTAGGGTACCCCGTTAATCCCCTCAACCATGGTCAAGTGGGTTAGTGTAAGATCCAAGCAGTCATCAGAAATGAAAGGAATCTGATGCATATATCTGAATATTATAATGATCAAACATGACACATACCATGATAACTGGACCAATTACCTCATGGAGCAAGAGTCTTCTCCGATACAGGCCCAAGTTGAAGGTGATGGATGTTGCTGCTGCTGACAGGACAAGTCTGATGAAGAAGAATAAAGATGGGCCCTCCAGGACCATGCTCATGTCAATCTTGCTCTCGGTACTCCATGTCTAGGATCTGTGGGCCTCGAGACATGATCTCCTAGTTATCCATAGAAATCGGGGATAACATGTCACATAGATGTTGCACTTCCCCTTGTGGTTACCTTGAATGACTCATCTCCTACTCCAATTGAAGCCGACAAAGCCACCCGGTTCATTGAGCAGATCCAACACATCCACCAACAGGTTCAGGATATCCTACAGAAGTCCAATGATAAGTACAAGCAGCGCCATGATCAACATCGGGTGATGCATAAGTTTCAGGTGGGCAAAAATTTTTGGTTGCACTTGCAGAAAGAATTCCTTACATGACCCCATCAGAAGCTTTTCCCACTCTGTTATGGGCCATACACCATCACCAAGTCTATGGGGGATAATGCTTTTGATCTCAACATTCCTCTTTTCCTTGGCCTGCACCCAGTGTTCAACGTGGACCTCCTTCGGCCTTATTTCCTACCATTATTGGACACCTCAGACATAACAGAACAACTGACACCAACAGATCTCAACCCCAACTGCATACAACAGACATACAATGATCATATTGTGGACACATAGATCAAGGGCACTCGACAACAAATGATCCAACTTTATCGAGTCATCAAAGAAGGGCAACTCCTGCACCAAGGCAAGTGGCTCACCCGAGGCCAAATTCAACAAAAATTTCCTCATCTGATGGGGGAACTCAATGAAATGGAGACCATTGTTTCATAAGGAGGGAGCATTGATCTAGATGGATATCGGTGGCCACCCACCTTTTCTAGCTGGCTCAAAACAACTTTATGGCAATTTTGGTAATTTACTATTTTTAGCAGTTTTTCGGGTCCTGAACTTCGGAAATTTTCATCATGAAATTTTCATCAACTGTTGTAGTCCTCAGATATATATTTCCAATGGGCTATCGTACGCCTAAAATGAAGATCGTATGCAAAAGTTACGACCCCGAGAAGTTGATGTACTGACTTACCAAACGAGGCCCACATGACTTTTGCTGCTTCATCTCCTAGGGTTAGGTTTTTGGATGTCTAGGGTTTTTGACACTCTTGTTTATTGTAAAAATGCCTTCAGAGCCTCATTGTAATCATATTCTTGCGAATGATCTTAGGCGTCACATCTCTTCTCAGAGATAAGCCCCCACCATTCCAGCAAGCTTGTTTTCCGCTGCATTTTACAGTTTCAGCTTATTTCCTTATTGAATAGAAAACCAGTTTTATTGTATCTTTGTTATTCTGTGTTAAGCATCTGTTAATAATCTGTAGTCATTTCGTTCTGCTCATAAAATCCGGATCAAGGAGAGATAGTGATTGTTGGATCGAGAAGAGGAAGAATCTAGACCGTCAGATCAGAGTCTAGACAAGAGGAGCGTACACAAGGAGAGAACATATCTCAGCCATTAGATCTAGGCGTGAAGGACCAGAATCCATTGGATCTAGGTAAGGTGAACGCACCTTAACTCTTTGAAAGTGCACAAGAGAGGCAAAATCTTGAAATCGTGAAGTTCCGAAGTCTATCGCAATCATCCATTAAGAAGGGACACGTTGTGAGAGATCAACGTTTCGTTGATTTGCAATCGGGAGAACTAGAGGCAGGAGTTACGAAAACTCGCGAAATCTAAAATCGTTAGGCCATCTGGACTATCGGATCACGGAGAGTTGAGGACCATTGATATGACGCGAGAAGATTCTGGGAACTCAGAAATCGAGATTCGGGAGGAAGAAGGAAGCCAACTTCCAAAGTCGTGAAACGCGAAATCTCGAGTTCACGAAGGAGATCTAAACCGTAGGATCATGGGGAGTCTTGGACTGTTGATCTGAGGCAAGTGAAGAATTGGGGTTTTAGATATCGGAAGAAGGGAGACGAGCCATCTTTTGATCTCGCGAAACACGAAGTCCCGATTTGTGAAGGAGAGAGCAGAACCGTTGGATCACGGAGATTGTGGACCGTCGATCTGACGCAAGTGGAGTTCGAGAGTTCAGATATCGGGAGAAGGGAGGTGCACAACCTTCCAACTACCCGAAACGTGAAATCCCGAAATGATAAGGAGAAAGCAGGACCGTCGGATCACACGGATTGTGGACCGTTGATCTGACATGCGTGGAGCCCAGATTTCGGATTTCGGAAATCGAGAGGACAAGTAAACAAAACTTCTGGAGATGCAAAATGAGAAACCGCGAATCTCTCAGAGGATTGGCCCCAGGTCATAGTGAGGGGGTCACGTTGAGGAAGGTTAAGGCGGGAGCTAGCTCAAGCTAGGTTCTAGCTCGGAGTTTTGGGATTTCAGAGGTCGGGAGAGTCAGGGTGACTCGCATACAAAGACCCGACACACAAAGTCGTGACACTCCTTTTGGTTAGGCGAGTGGTCACAACTGTGGTCATGTAAAGGAAGGGGGCTCAACCAGGGAAGAGATAGCGCCTATTTGGCATGGATTTTTGAACAATGCTCAGGAGAGGGCCCATGGGTCTCATGCGACCTGCGCCACAGAAAAGAGGACATGTGTAAAAGGTTTTGGGGGTCTAGCAGAGACCCAAAGAGTCGATCCGACTCAGTTTCTTAATCGATCCTAGACCGGGAGGTTGCGCATCCCTAGGAGAGAAAGGGGGTCTGCATCACCCTACCCTGTATCGGTGTTCTACCTTAACTTGCTGGCATTCTAGGCACTTAGCTAGATAGTCAGTTATGTCTTTCTTCAATCTAGGCCAATATAATTGTTTCCTAGTGGCCGTGATAATTTTCTGATATCCTAGGTGACCAATATATGTTCTCTTGTGTAGTTCATCCATTATGAACCTCTTCAATTCGTCATAGTTTGGAATATACAACCTGTTTCTATAGGTCAACATGCCTTCATCGAGTATCTGGTAGCCTTAATACTTTAGCCCGGTAGGATCTTGCCTTAGGTATGAGGTCATGGTCTTGAAGAATGCATCTTTTTCTTGTGCATTCCTGACTCTTTCCCTGACATTCGTTTCACAGGTTCTTACTGCTACCAAGTGAATCATTTTTATACTTCTGCTAAGGGCATCAACCACCCTATTTTCCTTTCCTTTTATGTGTTTGATTTCGAAATCAAACTCACTAAGGAGAGCCATCCACCTAGCTTTCCTGGCATTGAGTTTTGGTTGATCAAACATGTGCCTCAACCCACAATGGTCTGTCATAAGCACAAATCTCCTACCCAGGAGGTAATGCCTCCACATTTTTAAAGCATGTACTATGGCAGTCAACTCTAGGTCATGGGTCACATAATTGATTTCGTGCTCATTCAATTTCCTGGACGCGTAGCAAATTACACGTCCCTCTTGCATAAGGGATCCTCCGAGTCCTTCCTTGCAGGCATATGTACACACAATGAAATCATTATCAGGGTCTGCAATCTTTAACACAGGTGCATGGGTTAGGAGGTATTTCAGTTCCTGAAACCTTTCTTCACATTTTGGACAACCAATCTTGGAAAACCCTTTTATGAATCTTCTATAATATCCTGCTAATCCCATAAAGGATCTGATATCATATACATCCTTTGGGATATGCCATTCCATAATAGATTTGATCTTGTCAGGGTCTACTGCCACCCCTTCTTTAGAAATAACATGGCCTAAGTAATGGACTTGCCTCTGGAAAAAGTCACACTTGCTAAACTTAGCGTAGAGCTGATGCTCTCTTAGTACTCAGAGTACGAGTCTAAGATGTTCTTCGTGCTCCTCTCCGTTCTTGGAGTAAATTAGGATATAATCAATGAAAACCAATACAAATTTGTCCAGAAATTTGTTGAGTACATTATTCATCAAGCACATAAAAGTGGTGGGGGCATTGGTTAACCCAAATGGAACCACCACAAATTTATAGTGACCATACCTCGTACTAAAAGTTGTTTTGTGGATGTCTTCATCCTTAATTCGGACTTGATGGTATCCAGACCTTAAGTCAATTTTTGAGAAAATGGAAGCACCTCCCAATTGGTCGAATAGGTCATCGATTCTTGGTAAGGGGTACTTGTTCTTTATGGTTGTCTTATTGAGTTTCCTATAATATATGCACAATCGGAGTATGCCATCTTTATTTTTCACAAACAAGACGTGTGCTCCCCATGAATATACAATGGGTTGGATGTATCCTTTGTCCATCATCTCCTTTAGTTGTAGCTTGAGCTCAACCAGCTCTGGCGTACTCATCCTTTAGGACGTTCTAGATGTTGGCACTGCTCCTGGTGCAAGTTCTATCGAGAATTCAATGTCCCTTCTCGGAGGTAGACCTGGTACCTCTTTTGAGAACACATCTTTGTATTCTCTTAATATGGGGTGGTATTCTAGGTTCGGTTTGTCATCCTCAACAGATTCCAACACCTGTATTGCATATAAAGGACACCCCTTTCTGCAATACTTTTTCATTTGAAGGGATGATATTTGTCTCATGGAGACAGGCTTCTGAATCCATTGGAGGGTTATCTTTCTCCCTTCTTCATTTACACATTCTAAAGTTTTATGGTAGCAGTCCAACTTAGTTTTATAAGAATCCAGCCAATCCATACCAATCAACAAGTCATAAGATCCCAGGGGAAGTATGTTAAGGGTCGCTTGGGTGGGCAATCGATCCATGATGAATTGACAAGCTGGTATGACCTATGCTACTTTTCTTTTGTTCCTAGTGGCTAGTTGTACCAACCATGGCTTAACATATCTAACTGGTTGCAGTTCACACTTATCAACAGTCTGAGGGGCCACATAACTCAAAATTAGAACCAGGGTCAATTAAAATAGAAACTATATGGTTGACGATCATACCTTCTATCTCCACCACTGAAGCTTGGTGGTTGGCTTGATTATTGTCCAAGGCTGCATAAATTCCTGGCATGCTCCTAGCCACATCATTGACGGTGGTAGCTTCTTGGATATTGTAGACTCTCCTACTGTTCTGTTTCATATGTGGACAATCCCTCCGCCGATGATTTTCTCCACAACCCCAACATTTTAAGGGTTCTTTCTTTGGGTTATCAATGTTTCATGGGATTGCTTCAAAAGGTTTATTTCCACTTGAGAGGGGAAATTTTGTTGATACACACTTCTAGTAGGAATTTTCATCCTAGAACCCTTCCCGTAGTTCTTCAATATTGAGGATTTAAACCCCTTCTTCTTGAGTCCCGAAATACTCTTATTCTTTCAGTCCTTATGAGGTCTTGTATTACTCCCGAAGTGTTCATAACAATATTTTGCCTTCCAGATAGTTTATTATAAGGTCTTTGGTTCGCCAAAATCGATCCTGTCCCGGTAGGTATGAGGTAACCCACTAATAAATCCCTACATTTTTACCTTTTCATCCTTTATGTAGGGTACATAACTCA
Organism: Picea glauca; assembly: GCA_000966675.3. NCBI lineage: Eukaryota > Viridiplantae > Streptophyta > Pinopsida > Pinales > Pinaceae > Picea > Picea glauca. Next base: position 51,072 of record JZKD02S1716667.1, on the reverse strand, counting down.
GTATCTCAAGGAATTTATTGACATATTCATCTATGGTGAGTTACCCCAACATGAGTTCATAGAACTCCTTATTTTTCCAATCCATGTATTTTTATGACAAATACTGTTTCCTGAAGTATTTCTCAAACTGTTTCCATGACAAGTCCTTCTCGTGGACTCCTTTCACATTCCTAAGGTCTTCCCACCAAATGGAAGCCTTTCTATTCAGGTTGAAGATGGCTATTCAAGCCTTCAAGTTTTCAGAGTAGTCATGGACTCTAAAGTAATTCTTTAAACCAATCAACCAAGATTCAACCTCTTCCCCTTTCTTAATCTCTCCATCGAAAGAGGGTGGTTTGGCCTTCTTGAACTCTTCAGGATCACGAATTTTGGAATGCTTTCGCTTCTTTCCTTTCCCTTGAGAATGTGAGCTAGTTTTCCTACTAGAAGATCCCTCGGACTTGCCAACTTCCTTTCCATAGGACTCTACCAATGAGTGTCTACTGCCTCTAGGTTGGGCCTTCTTCGAGGTACTTCTCCTAGTGTGGTCACTCATGGGGCCATGTTTTCGGATCTCAGGTGGACTTTGACTTCTCTTCTCATGTCGTTGGGCCACATGACTGGTCCCAGGTTCCTGTTGCAGCTGCCTCTGTATGTTGGATAAGATTTGCAGCAATAATGTATTAATTTTTGTCTGTTTTTCTTGCTCCTTTATCAATCTCTCGTTGTTGGCCTTGCAACTCTGTAATTCGGCCCTGAGGCTCCTTACAGTTTCAGTCAGATCCGGAGGGGTTTCCCCCACCCTCCTTTTGTCAGATTCTTCGTCTCTATTGTGGGAACCATCCCCCACTTCATAACATGTGACCATCATTTATGTTGGAACATAGATAATCCTAAACTTTGAGCTGTACATTCTCCACTTCATGAAAACATAATCTTTCCTAAAGTGGTAACTCAAAAATTAACTTTCAAAATTTAAATCAAATTCATTTCTGGTTAATTGGTAATAAAGCACACATGATATTCGTCGTTGATGAAGTTTCCCCGTTTGATCGAATGATCCTATTTTCCCCATAGTTTTGGAGCCTCCAGATTGTTAAAGAGTCAAATCACTAAAGGTCACTCCAAAGATTCGCGCTTCAGACGTTTTGAGAAGTCTCAACGATAAAGGACCTGAAACCTGAAAGTGTTCGTTCCTCACTTTTGATAAATCTTTAAAGGACAGGAGTCATAGTACACGTGTATCTTTTGAGTCTTTTCTAGGTGGACACGTGGCATCCATTTCTAAAATTTTTGTTTGGAGACTCATACGATTCTAAGTAACACGTGGCACTCCCCCAATTCTCGACACGTCATCTAGAATGAATTCATCTTCAACACGTCGCTACGGGAGATGACTCTTCGGAAATATAACAAAGAGCTAATCCGCAAATCCACGAAGCACTAAAATGCCGAAGTATTAAATCTTAATAAGGATAGTTAACGACTTCGCACTTCGAAGTTCAGACGTTTACCCTTCATAATGTCCTAAAATATCTTAATTTTGAATTTCTAAAGCACTTGAACTAAAATGTGATTAATTAAAACTTAAAAGCAATTATCAGATAATTAATCTTTTCGAGCTTCGGGTTTCGGGAATTTCTTCTTGAGCTACATTTAAAAATCCCGAAGTCTGAATATCTGAAGTGTTAATATTATGGTAGCTTCGGGAGGTATGAACCTCCATTATGACCTATGACGAGATTAGAATACTCCGGAAGGAAGCAAAGAAGTGAAGGAAACCCTAGATAGGTTGTCGGCTGCAGAAATATATTTAATATGAATTTATTAATACCCAGAAGGAGAAGTCGACCCCAGTTAAACTGCCTAGACTACTATAAATAAAGGGCACCAGTTCTCATTATTCTCATCTCAGCAGTTGCAGAGAGAATTGGATCTGCGCAGGTGCAGTTGCAGCTTGTGCGCAAGTTTCTGGGAATGTGTGCGCTAGCATCTGGGTGGGATTATCTAATTATCTTGGGTTCTATTCTTGCTTGGTGCATTAGCCTCTCTTGGCTATTGGATTGCTACGAGGATTCTCTTCTCTGTCAAGGTCAAGGTGCTCGGAGGGTGGCTTCGGCCTGTGGTTGGGTGACGAGGGTATCGTCAATGGTAAAATGAGCACAATATTCTATATTCTAATAGGTTATGGGCCCACACCCCCTTTAGTCAGCCTAAAACGCTGGAAAGAAGCATAGCCACTAGATATTGAGCTTGTTGAGGAACTGCTGCTAGGGTTACTAGTAGGAGGAGCTTCCAAAACATTGCAGCTAGGGTTACTAGCAGAAGCAGTTGCATAAACCCTAAATCTATGATCCGACACCTTGTGATGGAGCATCTCGCCCAAGAAGTAGATATTCAGATGCGCCCTAACTCAGTGCACCTCTTGGCTCACTCTTGGATCAAGGCATGACCAGTTACTAGTCAACCGAAGGCATGTGTGAAATAATCAGTCTTTTACACTACTCAACACTCACCGGGATGATTGAATATGACATGTGGATAATCGATAGTGGAGCTTCCAAGAACATGACGGGAGATCAAACCAGAATCTCAAATCTAAATGAGAGAAAGACATCGTACAAAGTGGAGCTTGGAAACAAAAGCACTTACCTCATTGAAGGATTTGGACAAGCTTCTGTCAAGTTGGAATCAGGTAATCATGTTCACTTAAGAAATGTTTTATATGTACCTGGTTTAGGAAAGAATCTTGTATCAATATCATGTTTAGAAGACAAAGGAAACATAATAGCTTTCATGGATGGAAAGGTGTTATCATGGCATAAGAATT
>JZKD02S1716667.1:15614-38494 GCA_000966675.3 Picea glauca | reverse complement strand
ACTGGACATAGGAAGCAGAGAAAAGTTTCAATTTGTTGAAAAGGAAGATTACTGAAAAACCGATTTTGGTGTTGCTAGATTTCAACAAGACGTTTCAGGTCAAGTGTGACGCAAGGGGACTAGAAATTGGAGCTGTCTTGAGCCAAGACGATAGACCGATCACATAATTCAGTGAAAAATTGAATGAAGAAAAGATTAAATATTAAACATATGACAAGGAATTTTATGCGGTCGTACAGGCACTTAAGAAATGGAGAAACTATTTGGTTCCTAAAGAAGTTGTTTTGTACAGTGATAATCATGCTTTGCAATTCGTGACTCAACATGAGAAGTTGAACCAAATACATGTTAAATGGGTTGAATACATGCAGAATTTTACTTTTGTAATTAAACATATTTTTGGAACTGCTAACAAAGTTGCTGATGCTTTGAGCAGGAAATGTTTATTGATGCAGGAATTTAGAGTCAAAACATTGGGTTTTGAGAACCTCAAGGACATGCACAGATATGACTCAGATTTCAAAGAGGCGTATGAGGCATCTGAGAGTCCAATTCTCAGGGACATAAGTCAATGGACTGAATGTATGATCCATGATGGATTATTATTCAGAGGCAATCAATTATGTATTCCAAAATGGTCCATGAGGGAGAATTTGTTGAAAGAAAAACACAGTGGAGGATTGGCCGGACATTTCGGTCATGAAAAAACGTTATCAAAATTAAATGGCTCATAGTTTTGGCCAGGGATGAGGAATGATGTCAAAAGATTTGTGGACAGATGTAGAATTTGTCAGCACACGAAGGGAAAAAGGCGAAACATAGGGTTATACCAGCCATTACCCATACCTGAGAGGTCGTGGGATGTAGTGACCATGGATTTTATATTGGGGCTACCAAGGAAACAAAGAGGATTTGATTCGATCTTTGTGGTGGTAGACAGATTTTCAAATATGACACATTTTATTCCATGTCAGAAAACTAGTGACACAACTCATATTGCGAACCTGTTTTTCAAGGAAGTTGTCAGACTTCACGGCTTACCCAGAAGTATAGTTTCAGATCGAGACACCAAGTTTGTGGGACATTTCTGGAGGACTTTATGGAAGAAGCTATGGAAAAATTTGTCATTTAACTCAGCTTATCATCCTCAGACAGATGGGTAAACATAAATTGTAAACATAAGCTTGGGAGATTTTCTAAGGAGCCTAGTGACTGACCACCACAGTCAGTGGGATTACATTCTGCCACAGGTGGAATTTGCTTACAATGAATAATTTAACAAAAGCACAGGGTAGAGTCCATTCCAAATTGTTTATGGAATGCAACCAAGAGGAGTTTTTGAATTGAAAGATTCAGAACAAACTGAATTCAGGAGTGCTAGTGTAGAGGATTTTGCAGAAGCGATGAAGGAGCTTCATAACCAAGTCAAGGAGCGATTGCAGAATTCGAATCAAGAATACAAGTGCGGAGAAAATCAACACAGGCGAGAACTTCAATTTGAAGTCAACGATCTGATTCTTGCACATCTGAGGAAAGAAAGGTTCCCAAGGGGAACATATAACAAACTGAAAATGAAGAAGATTGGACCATGCAAGGTCGTGAAGAAATTTGGGGCAAATGCATATGAGATTGAATTACTCGATGGGATTGGAATTTCACTGATATTCAACATCTCGGATTTGTACCCTTATAGAGCTAAAGAAGACAGTGAACAGACAGAGGTTCAGTGGACTAAACAAATGCCTGTAGTTGCAAAGCCACATATGGAAAGTATACTTGACAAGAGAGTCAGCAAGAGGACCATGAGAAAAGAGTATTTTGAATACTTGATCAAATGGAAGGGACATCCAGTTGAAGATGCCAGCTAGGAGAATGAAGCAGAAATTCAGAAGCATGGACAAAATGTGCAAGATCTCATGAATTGGAGTCCATGAAAATTTTCAAGCGAGGGAGTATGATGTAGGAGCATCGTCAGCAACAAGCAAGCGTGGAGGCGAAAGACAGCTGGGATGAATGCCATCAAATTTTGGCACATGTCAAAAACGTTTTGAAATGTTTTTGAAAGTTTGGATGCGCAGATATTAATGAAATAGTTAAGAAGGTGTAATTCCATATTGTAAACAGATCTTGAGCGATCCGCTCTCATCTGTAGGATGTAGAGGTATTTATGCATAGTTAATGAAAGTAGGTAGATTTGAATTCTAGATTAGACAGTTTTAGGAGCTGGAGGGAAAATGACTATAGACACCCTCACCTTTGTATCATTGTATCAGTTAGAGATTGTAGGATTAAGCACATTAGCATAGAGAAGAAGCAGAGAGTTGTAGAGAAGAACCCATGTATAGAAGTTCTGAATTAATATATGAAGCTTTGATTCAGACTCATGGTGTTATAATGCTTTCTGTGTATACATGTTGAATGTTATGCTTATGGTTGTTTTATTCTCTCTGTTTTGCATTTACTTTTATGCCCTGTATGTATGATTTCATGTTAAGTGTTTGAAGTCTGAGAGAGAGTAAGGGAATGAGTTTCAATTGTTCCTCTTCCTGAGAGAAGTTCCTGCAAGGAGTGCAGTGGAAGTGTCCGCAAGGTGTGCATTGACAGGGTTCAGAGTTTATCTCTGAAAGCTCAGGAGGGATACCGTTGTTCTCATTCTAGTAGAAGTGCAAGACAAGAACTGAAGCTGTGCAAGGTGTGCGCAGGCAGGTCGAGACCTTAGAACTTATCAACTAAGGTTGAGAGATTGAAGGATTGTTGTTGCTGAGTTGCACAGAGTTAAGAGATTCAAATATTCAGGAATATTTGAAGAAGTGTCGCAAGGAGTGCGTGCATAAGTCTTTTAGGAGATCTGAAGTTGCGAAGAAAGCTCAGAAGGGTTAGGACCTTTGAATCATTCGAGAGAAAGGAAAGAAATGCAAGTAGTTATGAAGAGGTTAAATTCCAGAGGAGGATCATAGGTTTGATTTGAGCCAGAGGTTCTTTGAGGAGGAGATTGAACGGTCGAAATTCTCCGAGGAGAACTCCCGAAATAGTAGGGACTATAGGATCCAGGAAAGTTGCAGGGGAGTTAAGTGTTGGATAGATCTATCCTTCAAAAGATAGAGTCAACGTGGATCATCAATCGTGACCTATTCAAGCCATCAGATCATTTCAGGAATTCGGAGTTCGAGAGCTCGGAGTGAAAGCCAAAACCTTGGTTGATCAAGTTCCTGAAACGCAAAAGGAGGTTTCGTGTGTGAAGTCAAAGAGTGACGAGTTCGGGAATTCAGAACTTCGGAGTTCAGTGTTTCGGAAGTCCTGAGGATGGGTGATCGAGACTCAGTGGGGATGAAAGTCCGAAGTCAGAAGTTGTGATAGAGTATTTGTCGAGATTTCGGAAATCGGGTTTTCGACATTCCCGTTGACAAGGGGCAGAACACTCCACATTAGAAGTATCGAAATTGCGAAAGGCGAAGGAAATTGAGGAAGTGTGTTTTGGCATTTCGGCAAATCGGGGATCAGGAATTTAGGGGTTGTAGTGACACAAGGTTAGGGTCAAGAGTTTCAACTTCCTGGTACCCGGAATCCCGAAATAGAGGGGGCTGTCGAAGGGTGGTTCAAATTCCGAAATCCCGTGAGAGGTAAAACATATTTCAACATTTCGGAGATTCGAGTTCTGGAAGGTATAGGAGACAGAGAGTTCGAGAACAATCCTTACGAACTCCTGGTACAAGAAATCGCGCTAACCATTGGATCAATGGGAAGAACCACAACCGTTGATTTTCCTTGGAAGCGGAACACTAGTGTTTCGGTGTTTCAAGATTCGACATATCGGGAACCCTGTTGACAAAGGAACGAGACATAGTGCTAAGGAAATCCCAAAGTTGTGAAGTGTAGTAGGGATGAGGGTGGACTTTTCGGGATTTCGGTAATTCGGGTTTTGGGACCCCGGGAGTCGAGAGGTAGAGTTGCACGACATTGCGACTCCCGAAATCGTGAAGAGCGAAAAGACAAAGTTAGTGGCAAGGTGAGTCGAGAGTTTGGTATTTAAGGTTTCAGAGGTTGAAGGGACAAGGTGCTTAACAATGGATGAAATCGCGAAATTCGGTATCCCGAAAAGAAAAGGAAAAAAAGTCTTAATGATAGTTGGGGTTTGATCGCGGGCTTCATGCCGGTGAATGATCGCACGGGCATAACTCAGGAGGGCCTAGATGATTCAGTTTATATCATAACATTGTTTCTATGCAGGTTGCTATCAGATGTTTTTTATGAATATTATATGACAGTAGATGTAAAACTACTGTGGTGGATATGTTCCACTATTCGTGAGGTAGATATTCTTTCAGAACTCACAGATGTGAGTGAAAGATTGGCACAGATGATTATTATGGAGACTGCCTGTCTCCAGATAGTAGAGATATACTACTATGGTGGATTTGTTCCACTGTTTGTGACTATGTGTCACAGTTTGAGTAGTTGCGTACTACCTTGAATAGACACAGGAGTGTTCTATCAATTAATATTGTACCAGTTGCCATATGAGATTATCTAGTTTGATAATAATGATGGTGCTCGTGTTGCTACCAGTTGAAAGGTCTGTTGTGCTCATGACCATACCTCCCTAGCTAGGAGGGAGTGTTAATATTATGGTAGCTTCGGGAGGTATGAACCTCCATTGTGACTTATGACGAGATTAGAATACTCCGGAAGGAAGCAAAGAAGTGAAGGAAACCCTAGACAAGTTGTCGGCTGCAGAAATATATTTAATATGAATTTATTAATACCCAGAAGGAGAAGTCGGCCCCAGTTAAACTTCCCAGACTACTATAAATACAGGGCGCTAGTTCTCATTATTCTCATCTCAGCAGTTGCAGAGAGAACTGGATCTGCACAGGTGCAGTTACAACTTGTGCGCAAGTTTCTGGGAAGGTGTGTGCTAGCCTTTGGGTGGGATTATCTGATCAACTTGGGTTCTATTCTTGCTTGGTGCATTAGCCTCTCTTGGCTATTGGATTGCTACCAAGATTCTCTTCTTTGTCAAGGTCAAGGTGCTCAGAGGGTGGCTTTGGCCTGTGGTTGGGTGACGAGGGTATTGTCGATGGTAAAACGAGCACAATCTTCTATATTCTAACATGAAGCACTTAAAGTTAAAAATGATTAATTAATATTTTAAAATAGATTATCTCGTAATTATCCTTTCGCAGATTTGCGATTCAGGAAATTTCAACTTTGTTTCATCCAAAACTCCCACACACGAACCGCTGATCTTAAAGGCATTTATCACAAATCAACAGTAATGATTTTTAACATAGATTGTGGATCGCCAGGTATACTTTCCCATTAAAGTAAAAAAAAATTCCGTCAGTAAAGGTATACTTAGATCAATGCACCTAATGTGAATAAAAATAATTGATTTTGAATTTCATTTTCATCTTCTGCAAAGTAGTAAGTTTTATCCAAGTAAAAATCTCACGCAATTTCCTCTGCAACATGTATCCTTGTTCTATTTTCAATACCATGGCACCACAAAAGATGATAAAGAAGACTGATGCATCTCGTGAAGGTTCAAATCCGAATGTGGACGTTCTGTCAGACACTACGCCACGAGCAATAGGCTCGGTTAAATCTTGGACACAGGTGTTCAAGATTATGGAACATGAGGTTATAAATTGCCCAGAAGATTCTGACGATGAAGTGGATGATACTCATGGAGCTAAACTCAAATATATAGACCAGTTTGAGCTTCACAAGATAACTGTGTAGTCGAGGCTCATGTCGTATAACGACATGATAAGCTGGGCCCTGGAAAACATCGACGTCCAAACCAGGAGAATTTTCAACTCTCAAAAGGTTGTTGTTGGGTCTTTCCAACCAGAACACATACAAGTAATGTATAAGATATCTCCCAATTTTAAATATAATTACAATGTTGCATTCATGTTGGAGTTTGAGCAAAAAGAGTGCATACAATATGACAAAAGCTATCCTCATATAATCAAGTCCTGGTGGGGGCACCCAGAGAAATTCAGAGTCGACGCTCATGGAATTTATGCCACAATGTCGTTGGATACTCATATGATTTATGTAACTATGATGCTCTATAGACTATTCGAGAATAAGAGTCCTACTCATTTCTCGATGTCATGGGTGTCAATTATGCACGACGTGGATGAAGGTTTTTCTTTTAATTGGGCCAAAATTTTATTAGACAACTTGGCTAAGGAAATTACAGAATACAAATTGGTGAAGTCAAAGGGGCAGCCCACCCCTTTCTATATGTCCACGCATATAATGGATTTTATTTGCTTCTTAATCCCTTTCCCACTGATGAATTGGAGCTGGACCCCAACCAACGCTGAACCTATTCACTTCTATCACTCCAAGCTGTGAGAAGACAAGGCCAAAGATTTATTCTACGAAATCTGCCACCATGTAGTGGTGCCCGTTCATAAATCTTTATATGGTTTCCCACCCCCTCAAATTTCAAACAGAATCATGGAAAATTTGGGCAAGATAGCAAATTGGTTCATCGAAGAAAACTTCTACTACATTAGGGTTTTCAGATGTTCAGTCCCTCCCCATGCTCTCCCGAGATTTTTACCAGACCGACTAGTATGCTGAGACGTAGCTTATCAAACAATAATAGGGGCATCAGCAAGGAGCTGAAAGTAGCCCATGAAAAGGTATGGTCTACCTTCCCTCTCCCGGTTGGTATGTTTTCACTGTTAGAATTCAGTCACTCCAAAGTGGAGGCTGCATCTTTGGAGGATGTCAAGTTGGTTGACATCGAATTTAAAAGACATGACCCACACAAAATCGTGGAAAATCACCTGGCCCAATACAACCTGAAGAGATATGTGCATGAAAACTCCCCACGTGATGAAATATTCAGGGGAGTCAGGTCTTATGATGAAGTACTGAACATAGTCCAAACCTTGTCGCCAGATCAACAGGCTAGTTTCCTCAATTTTCAAAGACACAGACGAAACAACTTGCCAAAAGTACTACAGGGAGAATCGGTAGCCACTTCGCCTACACATGAAACTGTACCTCCAGGTTTTCAACCAGGGAGCTCTGGAAAACTGGATACTCAAGAAAACTGGATACTCAGGAAAACCCAAAGATCACTGAAGGTTTAATGCAAGAATTGGAAGCTTCATTATCAAGTCCATTAGGCCCTCTGGCAATGACTCATCTCGAAGCTTTCCTAAAGCACATGCAGGATACATCTCCTTCTACACTAGCCACATATGCTGCCAATACCGCTGAGCAACAACCTTATACAGAGATCGGTACCCCTATTACTTCATTGACACCGTTGCAGTCAAGTTTCAGAAATCCTAGTTCCGAAGTCATTTTTATAGGCGATCTCACCCCAATTTCTCCTGAAGAGATGCCTGCTTCGGATTTCTTCTTCAACAAGAAAAGGAGGGCGATCATCAAATGAGAAACACGTCAGAAATATGGAGCGATAGTCAAAAGGAAAATAATGGTGTACGATGGACAGAACTGAGATGATACATAATTTGCAAAGGAAGTTGCAGGTTCGTTGGGTGCTTTCACCACTGCTAATCAATGGTTTGTAGAAAATTTGGCAGAGCAGCTGAAACAAGAAAAACCTGTTGGTAGAGTAACTTTAAAGGAAAATACTCACAACTGAGCAGATTGTCCATAACAAAATGAGTCAATATTTCGAGCAGATCAGAGAAAATGATAAACAATAAATTCAATGACTTTGGGCCAACCTTGATGAGCTCCAAAAGAATTCATAGTTCAACCAAGGACTAATCACCCAACATGTTGAACTAATAAAGCAATTGCAAGCTAAGTTTGAGTTGACCGAAGGTACCTCAGTGGATATTTCAGCTTTCCAGACTCAATCAATGGAAATAAATGAAAAACTGGAAAAGGCCCAACAAGATCTTTTTATGAAGGTGGATGCCATCCAAAATTTCTACCTGGTAGTAGATATTTCCTTGAAAGACATCTACATCAAATAAAGAGAGGCTCGCTCAGCTCGAGTTAAGTTTCAAGAGGATGTCTTATTGGTACCAAAGGATGATGTATCAGATGTTCCTCGACTTTCTCTCTCTGAGCAAATAAGAGGTGATATGGCTTTAAAGGCCTGGGAAACAAACCTAGCAGAAAGCAGAAGACTTGCTAGAGAGGTAAATGAAGCTTGTCTAGAAGCATTGTCATCGCTAGAAAAAAGACTAATTGATTTTGAAGGAAATGCTATCTCCGAAGCGCTGGGTCAAATTGATATAGAAAAGAACCAGTATAATTCCAGAACAACCAAAGAAGAAGCTTTGACGGACATTCAAAAAATAAACCAGATTGATATCCTTCAAATAAATAAATAGATAGTAAACCCAAGCTTGCAATTACAGGTCATATCTCAAGGAGCGAAAAGGATACAAGAAAAGTTGCCTCAGGTAGAGAAAAAGTTATATACTTTCAAGGTGAATGAAGCGGTTGGACCTTCAAGGTTGGTGGTGAAATTAGTGAGTAAATGCATCCAATGTATTGAATATGGGAAAACAAGCACATCTAGAAGAAAGTAAGGAAACGTCATTACATTACTGAATGTTGTTGAAGGGACAGATGGAAACAAAAATACAACATCAGAAATTCAATATTACAATTTTGAGTCAGACACGAAATACGACCTATGTCCTGCAATATTGTTAATTTCATTTAAGGAATTTTTCTTGCATAACTAAGGTAGAAAAAACAGTTAAAAAAAAAAACTCTCTTTAAAAATTTCTTGATGCCTGACATTACTCTTTTAGCGTTAAGTTTAATCTCAGGACCAACATATTTTTGGCGCCGTTGCCGGGGACCGAGAAACAAAGTTATTTTTCCCTGGGAAAACGACAAGGTAAGATTCTATCTTTGATAGTGAACAAAGATTGAATACAAAGTAAGACTATTTTTATCTTTCACTTGGCGACTCCACCATGGATAAACTAACATTCGGTTGAACAAATACCAGAAAGAACCCATACGATAAGCAGACCATGCCTATATCAAATCCCGAAAGGTTGTTGAGACCAAAAATATACCTCAAATCGACTACTGCATCAACAGGTAAGATATACCAACCCTAAGTTCCACAGGTTAATGCTAAGGTTCCAAATGAAGAGATAACCCCTGAAGTAAGTTTTAAACAAGTACCCTCTATGGAGGCATCAACTTGTAAAGCTACGACTAAGATTGATAATCCAGAGGTAATCATACCCAAAATAAAGACTGAGATCGACTCGATTGATACTCCTAACGGTCAGAACAAAAGACCCCTTTCTATACTCTCTGTCGTTAATATTCTGTTGACCCCATCCTTGCTCGAAGTAAAGTTTTCAGTTCCCCGAAACCCCGAAGAACATATTTTTTACCATGATTCGTCCCCTATTGATTCACCTATTTATACATCTTGTAAGTCTAAGGAAACAAACCCACGTTTTCCTTTTCCTCATCTACTATACTTTTCATCTCCTAACGAACTTTTTCCAGAATTTCCTTTGCCACATCCCGAAGAAGTTGAAAGGTCATCACTTCGGTCCCTCAAAGTTTTCGAAAACCCTATTTTTTCCCAAGGTTTATCCTCTAGAATTCTAATGGCTGTTGTTGGAGGAGGTGGTGCCAGAGGTGGAGGAGAAGGTGGACAAGGTCAAGGACAACCCCCACGCCCTAGAATTTTTGCCAAGGTAGTGGCCAAATACGCTCCCTTGGTCCTCCACACCGTCCTGCATGACTTGCCTAAAAATTATATGAAGAACTTACCAAAATTTATGGGAGAAGGAGATTTAATTGCCACAGAGCATATAGCCTTTTTCGATCAGTTTGTTGATATCCTTGGCATTGAACATGAAGATGTTTACTCAAGGATTTTAGTGCAAACGTTCGAAGGACAAGTGAGAACTTGGTTTCGAGGACTCCTAGTAGGATCCCTACGATCCTATGATGATCTAGAAAACACATTTTTAAGACAACGAGAAGAAAATAAAGACCATCTTTATTATTTGACTGAATTCGGGGCTCTAAGAAAAAAGAATTTTGAGTCGGTTCTCGAATTTACTCAGAGGTTCAAAAAACTGTACCATAAGATCCTAGCCAAAGTTAAACCCTCTCAACCTATGATAAAGGTAACTTTCACAGGGGATTTTGAACTCGACTTTTCCCTACTCTTAAGAGAAAGAAAATCTTCCACTCTAGAAGGAATGCAAGATGATGCCATAGAAATCGAATCAAATATGATGGAGTCTGGAAAATTAAAAGCCAAAGTTGAGACAGGAACCAAAGAACCTAAACATTTCAGGGAACAAGCAGGACCCTCAGGATCTAGGAAGTCTGCAGAAGAAAAATGGATGAGATGGCTAAGATAATCAAAGATTTGTCAAACAAAATATCTAGAATGGAACTAGATCAAGCCAAACCTGATCCATTCACTGGAAATTAGTTTATGAGAAATCATAACCCTCAAACACAACAAAGACAAGTGAAAAAAGAAGATAAAAAAATCCAATCTCCGTTTAAAATGATTTTTTTTTATGAAAAACGATGATATGAAAAATTATGAGGGGTTAGAAGAGGATCTAAACAACCTTAGTGATGATGACCAGGAGCCTCATTTAACTAGACAGGATTATGAAATATCTCTAGACCTATAACCCCTGTTTAATAATGAGGAAAGTATAAATAATCTGGGAGAGTCTGCATATCAAGGAATTGTCGACTCCATAATGGCCAAACTTCAATAGAAGTACAATTTAAGGCCCAGAGAAAAAAATCCCACAAGTGTTCCACCGAAAAATATTTTATCAAGAAATAAAATGAATGAGACAGTTGTTACTAAACCTCTAGTTGAAACACAAGCTGCCCGAACCAAAACAATTGAAACAAGAGCAACACAAACTAAGAAAACATAAAATATTGAAGCACAAGATCCAACCAGAGAGACCGAAAAAACGACTGGAGGTTTCAATTTAGAAAATGAACTAAATAAAATTAAAATCCCCATGCCCCTGGTTGAGCTTTCCAAGAATCCAATTTATAAAAAACAAATTGCTAAAATGATAAATTTTTTTGATGTTGAATGTCACGCAGATGTGATCAATATACAAGATGAAAGACCTACAATTATGTTTGGTCTGCACATTGAAAATACTAAGGATTATGTTGCTCCATTTTATATTACATTAACTGTGCATGATCACTTACTTTAGAATTTCATGTTAGATTCTGGGGCCTCCCACAATTTAATGCCTAAAATTATCATGGAAAAATTGGGCCTTGAAATTACTAGACCTTATCAAGACTTATACTCGTTTGATTCCATAAAGGTTAAGTGTCTTGGAATGATCAAAGATTTGGTAGTAAATCTTGCACATATCCCTGTAAAAAGTATCCTTATGGATGTAGTCGTTGTTGATGTCCCTGCTAAGTACAACATGCTTCTATCCAGGTCTTGGGGCGCAAAATTAGGAGGATCACTTCAACTGGACATGACTTATGCTACGATCCCGATTTTCGATAGACAATTTACTCGACTGTACAGAGAGACTAGACTGGCATATACTGTAAGTGACCCCCAAAACCCAAACAATTAACCAGTCTATGTTACCGATCAGGATTTAGGAAATTGTATTTTATCAATAGATGATGATTTTGAAGAATGTACAGAAGAAGAAACTAAAAAAATAGAAAAAACAAAGAAAAGTGTAAATAGTAGAGAAGGACTATGGAAAATGTTTTTTGATAGTGCATCGTCCTGCGAAGGGGAAGGGGCTGGAGTGTTATTTGTAGCGCCATGAGAGGAGTACTTTATCCCGTTTTCATATAGATTACAGTTGGATATTGATTATACAAATAATGTGTGTGAGTATGAAGCCCTAGTTTTAGGATTAGAGGCTGCCAGAAAATAAAAAATTGAACATCTAATAGTTTATGGTGATGCAAAGCTTATTGTGAAACAAATGAAGCAACAATATCAGGTTAAACATCCAAGGCTAATTTCATATATAAATTGCACCTGGGATTTGATAGAGAATTTCTTCTCGTCCTTTAACATTCATTACATTCCCAGAATGGAAAATCAACAGGCAAACTCTTTAGCCAAAGCGGTTGCGACGTTTGTACCACCTATTATCCTAAAACTAAAGTATCATATTGAAATGAGACACAGACCTTCGATCCCAAATAATGTTCAACACTGGCAAGTCTTTGAAGATGACGAGCAGATTAAATAGTTCCTAGAAATGGTTGACGAGTTCTCTAAGACCCATATAGATCACGAAAATCAGAACGATCCTATTTGGATCATGGAGGAAGGTGAATATCCTGAAAAGTTCCAGTATAAGATTGCAAATCATCAAATTCTTGTGCTTAAGAACAATCAGATCTCGAAAGGTCTAATACCCTTAGAAAGATTGTTTGAACAAGATGATATACCCTTAAAATCTACCTTACGACCTCAGCCCGAAGAGGTTGAAGACTGTAATATAGGAACTAAAGAGGATCCTAAACTGTTAAAGATATCTAAATACCTTCCATCCCAAGTAAAAAATAAGTATTCTGAATTGCTTAAACAATATAAAGATGCCTTTGCATAGTCCTATGATGATCTAAAAACCTATGATACCTCTGTAATTGAACATAAGTTTCCTTTGAAGCATGGTATCAAAAATTTTAGGTAGAAGCTGAGATAGATAAATCCTATCTTCTTTCCAGTAATAGAAAGGGAAGTCAAGAAGCTTCTTGACAAAAATATTATCGTCCCACTCAGGTATTCCGAATGGGTAGCAAATTTGGTACCTGTCAGGAAGAAAATTGGAGAAATAAGGCTTTGTATAGATTTCATGAATTTAAACCGGTCATCCCTGAAAGAAAACTACCCACTGCCAAAAATGGATCATGTCCTGGAAAAATTAGTTGGAGCTAACAGAATTTCTATGATCGATGGTTTCTCCAGATACAACCAAATTGTTGTCCACGAAGATGATAAAGAAAAGACTGCATTCACCACTTCGTGGGGAACTTTCATGTACAATAAAATGCCATTTGGTTTGATGAACGCAAGGGATACTTTCCAAAGAGTGATGGATATAGATGTCATCGGTAAGAGAGATAAATTTGTTGTTATTTACTTAGATGATCTAACAGTCTTCTCCGATTCTGATACAGAACATCTGGTTCATCTTAAACAAACCTTCGAGAAATGCAGAAAATTTGGTTTGTCTCTTAACCATAAGAAGTCACATTTTTCTATGCAAGAAGGCAAGCTTCTGGGTCATATAGTTTCGAAGGATGGAATCAAGGTCGACCCTAAGCGATTCAAGGCTATTGACACGATAAACATTCCTAGAAATAAGAAAGAAATCTAGTCTTTTTTAGGGAAGAATTTGTTTTTGAGAAGATTTATCCCTAACTTCGCTGAAATTGTCAAACTAATTACAGATATGTTGAAGAAATACAGTGAAATGAAATGGACCGCCGAAGCTAAAGCATCATTCAAGCAGGTTAAGAAATCTATAAGTGAAGCACCAGTGTTAGCTAGTCCAGAATATACTAAGGAATTCCTGATCTTTTCTTTTTCATCTGAACATACTATTGCAATGGTACTCCTACAAAAGAAAAAAGAGGGTTTCGAGAAGCCGATAGCATTTTTCATAAAAAGTCTCAGAGACGCTGAATTAAAATATGATATACTGGTAAAAATGGTGTACGCAATGGTGAAATTCCTCAAAGCTTTCAGGACATATGTACTGCATTCCAAAATAATCGTTTATGTGCCAACAAGTGTTGTCAAAGTTATCTTGCTACAACCGGACAATGATGGTAAGAGAAGTTGGTGGTTAGATAAAATTTAGGAGTTCGACCTAGAAGTAAAACCGACCAAGCTAGTCAAAGGTTAGGGCCTGGCGAAATTGTTAGCAGAATCAAATTTCAGGGCACTCGAGATAAACCACCAGGAATCACACGGATACATCCCAGATATAGAGGAACTTCATGATCAAACCCCTACAGTCCAGATCGAAGATAATTTTTCTTCCTTAGATTGGTATCGTGATATTGTTTCATACCTCCTCACCCTTCAGTGCCTGAGTGACATGACTCCATCCAAAGAGAGAACGTTGAAGATACATGTGGTTAAATATTGTATTACTGAAGGTCAATTGCACTGGAAGGATCCTCTAGGTTTCTTGTTATGTTGTTTAACAGAACCTGAAACATTGGATCTCATAAATGAATTTCACAAAGGAGTATGTGGAGGAAATCACGCCTGGAGGGCAACAACCTACAAGATTTTAAGAGCTGGATATTATTGGCCAAAGTTATTTTCTGATGTAAATGCCAAGGTCAAATCCTGCAACCATTGCCAACTGTTCTCTGGTAAGAAAAAGCTCCTTGCACTACCTTTAATCCCAGTCAAAGCATAAGCTCACTTTCAATTGTGGGGTCTAGACTTCATCGGAGAAATCCACCCACAATCAAGCGCCCAACATAAATGGATTTTAACTACTACTGATTACTTCACAAAATGGGTAGGGGCTATTCCAACTCAGAATGCTACTGATTCAGTAGTAATAAACTTCTTGTAAGAGAACATCCTATCAAGATTTGGGTGCCCTCGAAAAATAGTCATGGACAACGGCCAATATTTCAAATCTATGGCAATGGTAATTTTTTGTCAAAAATATAACATTGTGATAGGGAATTCTACAACCTATTATCCTCAGGGAAATGGGTTGGCCGAATCATCCAACAAGATCCTGATGAATATAATAAAAAAGGTGTTGATGGATAATAATAAGGATTGGCACATTCACCTAAAGTACGCCTTATGGGTGAATCGAATCAGCACCAATAAATCAATAGGTATGTCCCCTTTTCAAATGGTTTATGGTACTGATGTTGTCATTCCTATCAATCTAGCTCTTCCTGTGATGAATTTGTGGCAAGACACAAAAGAAGAGCCAAATGACGTAACGAGGAGGATAAACCAAATAATCGAAGTCCAGGAAAACAGGGTCGAAGTAGATGATAAACTTCAAAAGTACCAAGATAATATGAAGTCCCTTTTCGATCAAAAAGATAAAGATAGGGATTTTCTTCCTGGGGATCTAGTTTTAAAATGGGACGCTAGAAAAGAAGATGCGGGGAAACATGACAAGTTCGATCATCTCTGGTTCAGACCATTCAAGATTGCAGCTGTAGAGAGGAAACAATCCTTCCTACTGGAAAATCTCGACGGAAAAACTTTCGACGCCCCTATCAACGGGCGTCATCTAAATTTTTTTATGCAATAATCATGTTTCACATACCATTGTATATACCAATTTTGGTTTCCTGTTTTGATTTGCAAATTCATTTTCTTTCGTAGATTATCTAAATTTTACTTTTTCATTATAAATAAACCAAGTCTTATTCGATATCATAAAAGAAAAATACAAAATATATGTATTGCGTATAATTTCTATTCTGCGAAATTTTCTGACTTTTCCTATCTTGGTCCTGTTATCGCACAGTTTGTAGTTAGGATAAAACATAGATGTAAAGGGACAAACTGGCGTAAATGAACCAATCCCACCCAATGTCACCTCGATAGGAAGGTTCTTTCTGTTTAGGGAGGTAATTCCCAGGGGAGATGTCCCCGGTGACCTGGGTTTTTGAGAAGGCAAAGGATTGTAAGATAAAATGTAAATTCCCCCCTCACAAGTCACCACGGAGCAGATAGTTCGGCTAACAACCAATAAAGAGAAGTATAACCAAGAATAGAGTTGCACCTGCCTGAGACAAAGCAACAAGAAACAAATATATGCAAGCTTACTCACTTGGTTAGTACTTCATATAATCAATGACTATCTAATATGTATAAGCAATTGAATAATAAATATTGACTAAGTCAATGTTTATAAAATAGCAATGATACACAATGTTACTTCTTCAATAAATTCTAAGAAAACGTGGAATTCAATGTAACAATCAACACTTCATCCTAGAAATGCCCTTAAATAACCATTCAATTGCTCACAAGTAGGAAAATAGCTGCACAATGATGTTAATAGAAAGAGATGACGACAACATTTAGTTAGTAGGGTTAGTCTTAGGCTAGGGTTAGAATAGTTAGGGTTTTATTCAAAGTGTTGAGAGTTGTTTTGATCATAGTACTCACAAGATAGGTCTTAGATCAGTGTGTTCCTAGGGTAAATGGAGTCAAAATGAGGACACAGAGGCTGAAGAATCAAGGAAGATAGTAAAACTAAGGACGGGAGGGTCAAGCCTTGAAGTGTTGCTATGGCAAGGCCTCGAGGAAAAAACCCTAGGGGAGAGAGGCTCACTTTGGTGTATGTGAACTAGGCCTCAGTGCTCTCTCCTCCTTCCTTAGATCAATGGAAAAAATGGCTAGCTCAAAAGGTTGCATGAAACTAAGACAAGAGGCTTTGCAGGCAACGTGTTTCTATGGCAAGGATTTACCAGCAAACCCTAGGGAAAATCGACTCATCAAGGTGTAGGGGAACTAGGCCTTGATGTGTTTTCTCCTTCTCAGTTTCATAAAATTAAAACAACTAGCATAAGAGAAGATATACTTGAGTGTTTCTAAGGGAAGGCTCAATCCTCTTCAACAAGGGCTAGAAAGAGAATAATGTTGCTAAGGCAAGGCTCTATCTCACTTCAACAAATAAAATGGCTAAGAATCTTGATAGGGACATGAGACAAGGACCTTCTATGTGTGTTTTTCCACTGGGGTTTAAATCAACAAATTATAACCGTAAATGCAAGAGAAACAATACTACAACCATTCAATTAAGAAGTTTTGCATAAAAGTACTTACATTTAACCAAGAAATCAAGTAGCAAACCCTAGTTGTAACACCTTCCACTAAGATAAATGTCAAAAATGCCAATAAAAAACTTCCTTCAACAAGTGCGCCTCACAATTTCATCCAAGAACTCCAAATATAGCACAAATTTCATACCTCACTAATGAGTGAGTGAAAGATGATGAAAAAATGAGAGTAAAAACCCTCAATTTATACTGTACCATGACCTAATTTCACTTTTAGGTCATAAAAAAGACCGACAAGGCCAAAATACTAAAAATCATACTATTTTACATTAAATGATTAAAATTAAAACCCTAATCAAGCTAAAGAGAGATGTCATGCCCCTTCTAGGGTGACGTTATCCCCTTCTAGGGAAAATGCAACATCCTGGAGCAAAACGCTAGCCCTCCTTGGGCTTCTCCAACCTGCCACACGTGCCAACATTGCCAAATCTGCCTCCCAAGACGTCCACAAGGCTGAATGACATCATGATCATCATGGGTGATGTCCTGGGCCTTCAGGGTCAACATTCCAATGGAGAGGGCACAACCCCCCTAGGTCAAACTTTACCGGGATGCCTCTGGTGGAACGTCCTCCTCTTCTCCGGTGAAAATACTATGGTCCATCCCTGTCTTGTATCTACTCCCTGATGGGGTATCAACATCCATATGGTGGGATCTTCAGCCCCATGGAGGTCCGAACTGATCATCTCCCCATGTGTAACGGTCCAACATGGTACTTGTCCGTCGGGCATGATCCTACACATCAATAGCTATGTGCTCCATGGGATCATAAGTCATAGGGATCATAGCAATGTCAATCACATCTCATCATCAATATTATTAAACATGTGCATAAAATCCCTAATACCTCAGTCAAAAGCTCAAAGACATTACACAAGCCTGCAATACAAGTTTGGAGAAAATGACAGGGCGTCCTATTGGGCTAGTATCCACTAGAAGAGGAAAGTTTCCGGAAGAGACCTCATCTGATCCATGTAAGTGGGTGATGTGGTCAAGGGATGTCTAGGCAAGTGGGTGCAGTGAGAGAAGAGGATGCAAATCTTTACCTGTGGGTGCCTTTGTAGAAGGCGAGTTGCACCTGTCCTGGATGCAAATTTTTCCAAGCCCATTCATGCCTTTTATTCTTATTCTTTATTCTTTTATTTTTTTATTTATTTTTCTTCAAGAGGGTAATAAGGGTACACTGCCCTGGTGTGGTGACCAGTGGTGACAACGTTACCCACAAGTACTTTCACAGAAATTAGAAGGTTTGTTCGTGATGAGACCCCCTTTCCCTTGGCCATGCAACCAAGAGTCACTACCCTGGAGTGGTAACCAACTGGTGGTAATGTCATACTGCTAGGTACCCATGGACCTAATAGGCTATCTTGTGATGAGACCCCCTATCCTATGACTAGGTCTTGTTTTATTATTTGTACAGGTCCCTCTTGTTTCTTGATGAGAAGCATTTTATTGCTTTCTCGAGGATCCCTGGGCAAGGCATCTCGAGGTTTTATTCTTAATCTTTTATCTTTTTCCAGCTTGCTTTTACCTTCTGGGCCTTTAGCCCCTTCTTCCCACAAGGTAAGGTGAAATCCTGAAAATAGTTCAACCCAATGCCCAGACAAGTGTAATGCGATAGGTGAGTAGGAAGAAAGATGAAAAAGTGGTGCTATGATGGGAGTAGACGATGGCTTTTCAGAGATCCCCCCAGTGGCAAACCAAAACCTACGGATACAGGCTTACTAGGGCATCCTGTCAATCCCCCCAGACATGGTCAAGTGGGCAAGTATAAGATCCAAGCACTTGTTAGAAACAAAATGAATCAAATGCACATATTCAAGGGTTTTTATTATCAAAGTGACACATACCATGATACCCGAACTCATTACCTCATGGAGCAAGAATCATTTATGAAACAAGACCAAGCCGATGGTGATGGATGATGTTGTTGCTGGAGAGGTAGAGGCGTTAAAAGGGAGAAAATATGGGCCCTCCAGAGCCATGCTAAATTCTATACGGATCTTGGTACTCCATGTCTGGGACCTGTGAGCCTCGAGACATGATATCCTAGTTATCCCTAAAAGTGGGGAATAACAGGCCCCGTGCAGAATACTTACCATTAGATAAGAAATGAGGAGGTATCGGAATCCAACGCTCATTTTTCAAAACATTGGTTTTATCTCAAAACTAGTGATGAATTAATAATTGGTTTGATTGAAAATATAAATGAAATCTGAGATATGAACTTCTATACTTATCGTTCAAGCTAAAATCCTAAAGAAATCTTATCGGATATAAACGATGTTTTACTCATGTAAATATAGTCACCTGATCAATGATCAGAAAAGTATAAATCTGTAGATTTATTCTGAAGCCTTATCTAAATCAAATGAAAATAAAACAAAAAGAAAATAAAAAGAAAATAAAATAAGAATAAAAAAGAGAATCTTGATAATCAAGAAGTGAACTTGTGTGGAAATGAGAATCTTTTACGTCAGACCCTCTAAGTCCTTGTTCTGTTTCGCTTTGCCTATCTTCGATCTTTTACTCTATTCTGATTTTCACTATGTGTCCTTAAGTCTTCATAGAAAGAAAGAATTTTTCCTTGACTCTGAAAACTTAAAAACAGATCTTCAAAATAAGATTAGGCGAAAATCTTTATGTTCTTGTGATTTTAACTGAAAGAAAGTATGTCTAGGCTAATCTTGATAACTTTATCTCTTCTAACATATTTTAACCGATTTGTTCACTCAAGGCCAATCCCTAGAAAATAAAATTCCCCATAAAGAAGATATCATCCCTTGTATGACACATACAAATTGATTGCCCCCACTTCAAGAATATAAAAAATATATAAGACAGATGGTGAAAGGAAATTCATAAATGATTGCCCCCATCTAGTCCAAGACAAATGGTGAAAGAAAATTTGTAATTCAATTGCCCCCATTTTGTCCAAAAGAAATGATGAAAGGAAATTCATGTAATGATTGCCCTCATCTCAATAAAATGCAAAAGTGATAATTGAAGTGGTGAAATGAAATTCAATGGGAGATGTAGATAACTTCACCGGGGTACTAAACATGATCGCTGGTAGTGAAACAATATCAATGATATATGTACGACTGTCACACATGTATATAACATACTCTGGTATCTAGTTCTCTTTCTGATAATATTTACATTCTAAACCGACAAGGGATTCCCTAAACAAATTGTTAAAATTACTTAGTCTTGATGCGAACAAAATCGACCAAAGTCTAATATTTTAGTTAAAGTTGTTTTGATTATCTTAAGAAAATCCAAAATCATTTTCAAGAAAGAGAAATTATTAATAGCCTAACTTGAGATCAATAATTAATTATGTTTTGAAGGTTTTATGAGATTTGGTGGAAGTTCAATTTTTCTCTGTATGATTTTTTTCCAAAGGTGTTTCCCATAAATGAAATAATGACTCCATTTACCCAATAAAAGCACTTGGTATACTGTTCTTCCTTGCCTCAGAAGGAGACATGATCCCCAGATGGAGCCTATGTTGGAACACATATAATCCTAAACTTTTATCTTTACATTCTCCACTTCATGAAAACATAATCTTTCCCAAAGTGGTAACTCAGAAATTAACTTTCAAAATTTAAATCAAATTCATTTTTGGTTAATTGGTAATAAACCACACATGATATCTATCGTTGATGATGTTTCCCTATTTGATCNAATTCATAAATGATTGCCCCCATCTAGTCCAAGACAAATGGTGAAAGAAAATTTGTAATTCAATTGCCCCCATTTTGTCCAAAAGAAATGATGAAAGGAAATTCATGTAATGATTTCCCTCATCTCAATAAAATGCAAAAGTGATAATTGAAGTGGTGAAATGAAATTCAATGGAAGATTTAGATAACTTCACCGGGGTACTAAACAGGATCGATGGCAGTGAAACACAATCAATGATATATGTATGACTGTCACACATGTATATAACATACTCTGGTATCTAGTTCTCTTTTCGATAATATTTACATTCTAAACCGACAAGGGATTCCCTAAACAAATTGTTAAAATTACTTAGTCTTGATGCGAACAAAATCGACCAAAGTTTGATATTTTAGTTAAAGTTGTTTTGATTATCTTAAGAAAATCCAAAATCATTTTCAAGAAAGAGAAATTATTAATAGCCTAACTTGATATCAATAATTAATTATGTTTTGAAGGTTTTATGAGATTTGGTGGAAGTTCAATTTTTCTCTGTATGATTTTTTTCCAAAGGTGTTTCCCATAAATGCAATAATGACTCCATTTACCCAATAAAGGCACTTGGTCTACTGTTCTTCCGCGTCTCACAAGGAGACGCGATCCTCAGATGGAGTCTATGTTGGAACACATATAATCCTAAACTTTTAGCTTTACATTCTCCAAAGTGGTAACTCAGAAATTAACTTTCGAAATTTAAATCAAATTCATTTCTAGTTAATTGGTAATAAACCACACATGATATCTGTCGTTGATGATGTTTCCCTATTTGATCGAACGATCCTATTTTTCCCAGAGTTTTGGAGCCACCCGATCGTTAAAGAGTCAAATCACTAAATGTCACTCCAGAGCTTCGCGCTTCAAACGTTTTGAGAAGTCTTAACTATAAAGGACCAGAAACCCAAAAGTGTTTGTTCCTCACTTTTCATAAATCTTTAAAGGACACGAGTCATAGTACATGTGTATCTTTTGAGTCTTCCTTGGGTGGACACGTGGTATCCATTTCTGACATTTTCATTTGAAGACTCATACGATTCTAAGTAACATGTGTCACCTCCCCTATTCTCGACACATCATCTAGAATGATGTCATCTTCGACACGTCACTACGGGAGACGACTCTTCGAAAATATAACAAATATCTAATTCACAAATCCACGAAGAACTAAAGTGTCGAAGTATTAAATCTTAATTAATTAAGTTAATATTGGTCAAAGGATAGTTAATGACTTTGCACTTCGGAGTTTGGACATTTGCCCTTCATAATATCCTAAAATCTCCAAAGTCCGAATTTCCGAAGCACTTGAACTAAAATGTGATTAATTAAAACTTAAAAGTGATTATCAGATAATTAATATTTTCGTAGCTTCGGGTTTCGGGAATGTCTTCTCGAGCTGCATTTAAAAATCCCGAAGTCCGATTATCCGAAGCACTTAAAGTTAAAAATGATCAATTAATATTTTAAAAGAGATTATCTCGTAATTAACCTTTCGCAGATTCACGATTCGGGAAATTTCAACTATGTTTCATCCAAAACTCCTACACACGAACCACCGATATTAATGGCATTTATCACAAATCAACAATAATGATTTTTAACATAGATTGTGGATCACCAAGTATACTTTCCCATTAAAGTCAATAAATTTTTCGTCTGTAAAGGTATACTCGGATCAATGCACCTGATGTGAATAAAAATACTTGATTTTGAATTTCATTTTCATCTTTTGGAAAGTAGTAAGTTTTATCCGAGTAAAAAGCTCACGCAATTTCCTCTGCAATAGGTATTCTCGTTCTATTTTCAATATCATGGCACCAAGGAAGATGATGAAGAATACTAATGTAGCTGGTGAAGGTTCAAATCCAAATGTGGATGTTCTGTCAGACACTACGCCACCAACTATAGACTCGGTTAAATCTTGGACATAGTTGTTTGAGATTCTAGAACATGAGGTTATAAATTTCCCAGAATATTCCGGGGATGAAGTAGACGATACTCATGGAGCTAAACTCAAATATATAGCTCAGTGCAAGCTTCAAAAGATAGTTGCGCGATCGAGGCTCATGTCGTATAATGACATGATAAGTTGGGCCCTGGAAAATGTCGACGTCCAAACCAGGAGCATTTTCAACTCTCAAAAGGTTGTTGTTGGGTCTTTCTGTTAAGGTCCTAACCCGCACATAGGTAGATCAATGTATTCGGATGTAAGAAAGGTCAATATTAATAAGACCTTTCAATAAAATAGAATAAGGTGGATGTAAGAAGACCTAATAGAAGCTTCCGCTTCTAGAAGGATCTTCCTCTAGATGCTTCTTTTTAGTATA
>JZKD02S1716666.1:691941-706825 GCA_000966675.3 Picea glauca | reverse complement strand
CTTCTACTATTTAGTAGTAGAGTTTATTTACCTTTACAATTTTAATACATTTCTTAAATCAAATTAATATAAAAAAAAACATTGATAAAATATTTAAACTCTCCAAAATAAAAAATTCAAGACTTTAAACATGATTTAATACAAAGTAGAAAATAATTTTTGCTTATCCACATCATTGTCTCATCATTGTGTGTAAATTGAACCCCACAAATAACATTCTAAAATCAATATAAAATCACAAACACTAACATATAGTGTCTAAAAAACAAATGAACATTAAAACCTAAAATACAAAGTAGAAAATAATTTTTACTTATCCACATCATTGTCTCATCATTGTGTGTAAATTGAACCCCACAAATAACATTCTAAAATCAATATAAAATCACAAACATTAACATATAGTGTCTAAAAAACAAATGAACATTAAAACCTAAAACCAAAAGTAAATGACATCATGTAATGGGAATTGAATCCACAGGCTATTAAGCCTGGCAAGTTCGTTTCTTTTCAAAGTTTATAACTTAGAAGAGTGATATGCTTTTAAGGAAAATGTTATATCTTTTTCTTTATATTAAGAAAAAAATAAAAATTCTTACCAAGAAAAATTAAAATAAATAATAAATTTGTGTGAATTTTAATTTAAAATAAGCTTATTTTTAAAAAATTTATAAGCTCTCAAATGCCTCCAGTTAAAATGAATGTATGTTAATTTAGTTTTTACTATCAATGCAAAATATAAATTAAATTTTCTAGCTTTGTATGGGTTGGAAATTAAAAAATTCTATGAATTGACCATTCAAATCATCACCCTCAGTTCTGTGCTTAAAATATTTATAGGGAAAATCATTTTAAATTGAACTAAAGGGATTCCAACTATAAATCTTCACTCTCAGTTCAGTTCTTCTTTTATGGGTTGGAAATTTGAGAATTCTATGAATTGATCATTGAAATATTCACTGTCAGTTCTGTTCTTAAAACATATGGAAAAACATTTTAAATTGAGCTAAAGGGATTCCAGCTCTCTTAAAGCAGAATGTTAGTTTTATGGGAAATGAACCCACGCTGTTGAGGCTGTAAAGTCCAACATATTAAATAATAAGAACAATTTACCGATGCATATCCCACCACGTCCTCATATTAAATAATTCGAGTAAGTGAGCACGACCCAACTATGATTTGCTATTCCCACCAACCTATAACAAGTAACAAGTAATCAAAAACATGGAAATAGTGTAGACCGTGGTTATTTTTTTTTTTTAGGATTCAAATTAAATAAAAAATTTCTAAAATCTCCTACTGAATTTAGTTTATAATTTTTTTCTTTATTTTCTTATGCCAGAAATAAACAACAGTAACATATTATGATTACCGCATAATGAGAATAACAACAATAACATCATAACTACAATATAGCTACATATTAGTGTAACAAAAGAATAGTGATAACATCATAAGAAGAATAATGAAAACAACATTATAATACGTACCTCTACCTTCAGGTTGGTTATCTAGTCTCTTTTCGGTTTGATCCTCTTCTTGTTCTTCCCCAGACTGAATATTAACCTTCAAGCCAACTAGGAACAACCTCTTTGGCTCCCTAGCTCCAGGAATCTTTGGGGTTTCCTCGCCCCGGAGCCCAAAATTTCCAGCAACACCAGTGCCCCGTGAAAGCTTCCCAAAAGCCATTTCTCCAATTTCCTCCTCCTCTCCCCTTTGAAATTCATAAATCCTCAAACAGAAATAAGATGCTTCTTCCAAGTCCTCCTCCTCTTTCTTATCCTCCTCTCTCAAATACCCCTCATTAATTCCCAACAACCTTATCCCCCCATTAATTCCCCACAACCTTATCTTCCCATTAATTACTTCACCCACCTTTTAATAATAAAGTAATAAAAATCTTGTTAATAAATTTTAATAATTAATTAAATTTATATTAAAAACTACGATAAAATTAATCAATTTGGGTTGTTACATACACCCACCATTAAATAAACTCCGTCCCGAAGTTAGTGTAATTTACAATACAAGGGTAACGACACATGATTCATACATATGTAGAAAATAATCAACATCATCAATTTAAAATATTATACATAATAGTGTACATGTGCAAGGCATACATGTGTAGCTAGCACATACATGGATCGTACATGTACTAATGAAAATAATTATCACACCTTTCATTTTGCCATTGAAATTAGTATTGAGCTTATACCATTATAACTGTCCTTTGTTGTCAAGTGTCATCGAGATATCATCCATCACCACCGAAGGCATTCACACAACCACCAGCATTACATTTTAGTTTTTCATAGGTTAAAGTTAGTTTCTTGCTTTCATAAGTTAGAAGAGATAGTTTCTTGTTTTCATAAGTTTAGTTGATAGTCTTTCTTGCTTTCAATAGAATAGATTTCCTTTCATGCATTGCATTGAGCATTTAAACTTCTTTTCATGCAGGAGAAATAGTTTTGCATTAGGCATTTAGTTCACTTGCCTCTTAGGCTAGGTAGTTGTTCAATGAGAAGGCTTTGCTTACTTGTCTTTTTCTTTATGCTTTTGCTTGCTTGTCTATTTGCTTTAATAGGTTAGTTAGGTGCTTTTGCTTGCTTGCCTATTTTCTATAGTAGGGTAGTTAGGTGTTTTTACTTGCTTGTCTATTTTCTTTAATAGGTTAGATAGGTTCTTTTGCTTACTTGCTTATGCATTTGGGCGGTTTTAAGGAGATAACAATCATGGTGCTACTGAAGAGTTTTGAGGATGGAATTATCCAAGGATGGAGTGTTTTAAAGAGTTAAAACTTTGAATGAATTGAATCCAGAATTGAATTCGTGACTTTCAAACGAGAAACGATAATATGAAATTAAATTACCTTTAGATCACAAACCCGCCATCAATAAAACGAATTAAACAATGAAATTTCTACCATTATATAACAACCAAAATAGGAAGATAAACCCTAAATGATAGAACAAAAAGTAATGTAAATAAAGGACAAGAATCATTACAGGAAATGATAAATGATAGGATGAACATTCCACTTAATCTTCAGCACCATGCCATCTATCATCGACTGGAAATAAATAACAAAAAAACAAATGATTTTATGATAATGTTAAATTCTAAAATAAATTACAAACTCCACATAGATTGAAATTACAATCACTCACCGATTGATAGACTTGTCACAAACCAGCCACCGACCAAGCCAAATTAAATAATTATTGATTTTCGGAAATAGACGAAGGAAGGAAATGGCTGTGCTGATGAGATCTCGCGTCTCCCTCCCTTCCAGTTATCACATTAATGATACATAATATTCAAACACAAAAAAAAAACAGAAAGAAAGAAAGAACTCAACAGAGACCTACATAACAAACCACACAACAAAGACCTACATAACAAACCACACAACATAGGCCGACATAACACAGAACATGCAGAAACAAAGGAACACTCCAATGCAAACCATAGAGTGCACGTACGGAGGATATTTGGATTCAAGAACTAATTAGCAAATGAATATTGTAGCAAGACTCTCTGGTTTATAGGTCTCTCCTTGGCCGTAAAATTTTGGACCATCCTTAACGTTACGGCGAGGGAGCCCACATCTGACAGCTTCGGTGTCAAATAATTTAAATTGAACTGTTGGATCAAGTAAATTTGTTTCTCATCCAACACTTATAAGATAAAAGCATAAAGGGAGCTCACGTCTGACAGGTAACGGTAAGGACGTTGACGTCTGACAGCCTCAGTGTCAGATAATTTAAATTTAATCGTTGGATCAAGTAAATTTGTTTCTCATCCAACGCTTATAAGATAAAAGCATAAAGGGAGCCCAAGTCTGACAGGTAACGGTAAGGGAGCCCACGTCTGACAGACTCATTGTCAGAAAATTTAAATTAAACCATTGGATCAATTAAATTTGTTTCTCATCCAACGCTTATAAGATAAAAGAGTAAAGGGAGCACGTCTGATAGGTAACGGTAATGGAGCCTAACCTAGGTCTGACAGCTTCGGTGTCAGAGAATTTAAATTGAACAGTTGGATCAAGTAAATTTGTTTCTCAGCCAACGCTTATAACATAAAAGCATAATTTGAAAATATGTTCTAAAATTGTTGTTGATGTAGTTGTCCATCTAAGCGTTATCATGGTGTGGCGAACAAAATGAGTATATATGAGTATATGCGATGAACACTCAAAATCAATTACAACAAGGAAACATAATCAATTACAACAAGGAAGCATGTGTACCTAGTATATATTTTAATAAAAAAACCTAAAACAAATTTATATTTACACAACACACTTTTTGTTACACTCAAAATCAATTACAACAAGGAGACATGTTTGAAATTTAAACTATATTAAGAAGATGTTTACAAAACATTGACTTTGAAAAACAAAATTAATTACAACAAGCAACATAAAGTCCAAGCTTGACCCTCTGTCTTTTCAACCCTATAGATTTGAAATATCAAGTTCTTATCGAGTTCGGATTGACTTCTTAATGAAATATAATGATGATCGGTTAGGGATTGGCTTCTATCGATAGATTATTGTATATATATACCATAATTAAATATAATAGGGAATCATTACATTACCTAAATGGAATATCATTGACGGTATGAGTGATGACCACAACTCTATCCC
This sequence comes from Picea glauca, assembly GCA_000966675.3. NCBI lineage: Eukaryota > Viridiplantae > Streptophyta > Pinopsida > Pinales > Pinaceae > Picea > Picea glauca. The sequence continues at coordinate 702,168 of JZKD02S1716666.1, read as the reverse complement.
TACAAGAGGTTTTAGCAAGAATGTTAATGGTGGATTATAACTATAAATTTATATTAAAAAATGATTTTATATATTAATATTAATATTGTTTATAATTAATAATTTTTTTTGTGATTTTAATTTGGAAGGATAAAAAATGAAAATTTTAAAAGATAAAAGAACTAATAAATGTATATATTAACATGGTTTCTTTAATTTTCTTATATTTTAAAAAATTAAAAAATGTAAAAATAAATAAGTAAAGGAGAGTTATACAAAATAAAATATGGTGTCTCTAATTCCCCCATATCTTTTAAAACAAATAAGAAAAAGTTATCCAAAATAAGAAACCCAACAAATCTACATATAAATATGTTCCCTTTAATTCACCTATATCCTGAACAATTTAAAAAATGTAAGGATAAATGAGGGAGAGTTATAAAAGTGAAATGAGTCAAAGTAAAAGTATAAACAACAGTTTTCACCTAATTTTATTAACAATAAAAGATAAGATTTGAATTTTGATGTCACTACCATATCCATTCGTAGGGATATGGTTTTCTGCATACGTCATAGTGTTTTCCACCTAAGCCAAATATGGCCAATAACTAGCCTTTTATTTTGGAGAAAACCGGATCCCAAGCCGATTCAGTTAGAGGAAGACTTATGGGGAATAAAGCGGGAGGCCCACAAAGGGGAGTGTAAGAGTTGAAAATTAGAAACTTTGTAATTATAAGTGAGCAAAATTTAATCTATAATTATCAATTTATCTAAAAGGATGAGGAACACTTTGTGTCTTACAGAATGTTTTTTGGCATCCTAAGGGAAGATGAATAGAAAATTATAAGACAATTTGTTGCGGTTTAGGTGAAATAGTTTTAGACCATTGCTTCATCTATTGAAGAGCTCTATTCAAATATCACAACCACTCTTACAATCTCTTATTACCTTTGAGGATTTTCATTTCATTAAACTGAGAACCTGTAATTCAATCAAAATTTAGAAGTATTCTAAAATTTACTTGATTTCATTTCATTAATATGAATATAAATATAATAATTTCTAAAGAATTTTTTTTAATATTTTATTTATTTATATAATTTAATCAAAACATAAAAATATTTTTAAATATATTTGATTTCATTTCATTAATAAGAATATAAATATAAATATATATAATTTTTTTAATAATTTTTTTATTTATATAATTTAAAGAAAATATAAAAATACTCTGACGACGTCTGACAGCCTCAGTGTCAGATAATTTAAATTGAACCGTTGGATCAAGTAAATTTGTTTCTCATCCAACGCTTATAAGATAAAAGCATAAAGGGAGCCCACGTCTGACAAGTAACGGTAAGGGAGCCCACGTCTGACAAACTCGTTGTCAGAAAATTTAAATTAAACCGTTGGATCAATTAAATTTGTTTCTCATCCAACGCTTATAAGATAAAAGAGTAAAGGGAGCACGTCTGACAAGTAATGGTAATGGAGCCTATCCCAGGTCTGACAGCTTCGGTGTCAGAGAATTTAAATTGAACAGTTGGATCAAGTAAATTTGTTTCTCAGCCAACGCTTATAACATAAAAGCATAATTTGAAAATATGTTTTAAAATCGTTGTTGATGTAGTTGTCCATCTAAGCGTTATCATGGTGCAACGAACAAAATGAGTATATATGAATATATGCGGCGAACACTCAAAATCAATTACAACAAGGAAACATAATCAATTACAGCAAGGAAGCATGTGTACCTAGTATATATTTTAATAAAAAAACCTAAAACAAATTTATATTTACACAACACACTTTTTGTTACACTCAAAATCAATTACAACAAGGAGACATGTTTGAAATTTAAACTATATTAAGAATATGTTTACAAAACATGACTTTGGAAAACAAAATTAATTACAACAAGCAACATAAGGTCCAAGCTTGATGCTCTCTCTTTTCAACCCTATAGATTTGAAATGACAAGTTCTTATCGAGTTAGGATTGACTTCTTAATGAAATATAATGATGATCGGTTAGGGATTGGATTCTATCGATAGATTATTGTATATATATACCATAATCAAATATAATAAGGAATCATTACATTACCTAAATGGAATATCATTGAGGGTATGAGTGATGGCCACAACTCTATCCCTACAAGAGGTTTTAGCAATAATGGTAATGGTGGATTATAACTATAAATTTATATTAAAAATTGATTTTATATATTAATATTTTTTTTTTAAAATAAAAAGGTGGTACCTATTATATTATCAAAAAGTAGAATATAGTGTTCCCTGTTGCAGCCAGCTGTCCTGCCTGAGCAGGAAACCAGGACAGCTGGGCTAGTCCATAACAAAACATGTGGGTGCCCTGCCCGAAGGAAACCAGGGCTATTAGGCTATAGAGTTTTAGAGCATATGCCATAACTAAACAGAAAAGTAACTAGACTTTCTAACTGGACTAGACAGTAGAAATGATTCTAACCAGGTGCCTCGTTCTTCTTCTGACGCCAGCCTACCGAGAGTGAGTACGCCCTTGTGCACGTCGGGCACTGACGCTTTGGAGAGCATTTGGAATAGGCTACTAAGATCATGTCCAGTCGCTGGTCCAACCGGGCGAGGCAAAATGCGTGGTCTTCCATCAGGTGCCTGAGCTCAAAGATGAGTGTCAGGTACCGAGAATCCGAGGCTGGAGGCTGGTTCGTTTCATCACCAGCGTTGGGCAGTCCTGTGCTGGAGTCCCCCGGTACGCTAGATGCAACCCCTCAGTCTTCACTATTCATGTAATGTCGTCAGGAGGAGCTTCCTCTTCCACAATGCAAGTTGGAAAGAGGTCCTCCGCGGTGGTGTCGTTGAGGTCCCACTGGGCTTTTCCATGCAGGGGTTTTGTTGCTTCCGCGTTGATGAGCGAGGGGAGATGTAGTTGTGCCTCCTCCTAGCTAATTTCTTCGACAATCACCATTGGTGGCGTTCCTGGCTTGTGTTTGCGTCTGGTGGTAGCCATTGCTAATGCTCTTTCAAAATTTTGGGTGCGTTTACGCCTTGACTCGGCCCTGTACCATGCTGCCCCTCTGCGGGATTTCCCCCGGAGTCTGGGCATGGTTCGAGCTGCTGTCTGCTTGGCTGTGTCACTGCCTGTCTGCAATGGAGGTCGAAATTTGAAATTGAGCCAAGTGAATACTCCTGAGGTCCAATTCCTTTTGCCTCTACTTATCCCCGCGATTGCATACCACTCATCGTGCTTGCAAGGGCCATTAAGACCAGGTTGTTATTGCTCTGGCTCCAGGTATAGATCTCTCGTGCGAGAGGGCTCGTCGACGGGAGGTCCCTGGTGTGGTTCATGTGCGAGTTAATGTTCGAGGGGCAGTTCGCCAGTCGATGCCATAAATGGGCGTCCCGGCGATCGTCCAAGTGTTTGTAGATTGGCGCGTATCACCCCATCCAGGGGAAGGAGGTCCCTGTGGGCTAGGGCTTGGCACTTCATTAGGATGTCTGAGCTTTCTGGGCCCTAGTCCATCCATCTTGAGTGATCAGCTTCCTTTTCAATTGCTTCGTTGGCTAGGCAGTCTGTGACCCTGTTTGTCGTTCTCTTCACATGTGAAGGTACTATGCTGAGCGTGGAAGTGAGGAGACTCTTAAAGTCCTCAAGTAGTCCTGAGAGACACCATCTTGGTTAGATCTTTGAGGGTGGACTTCCATTCAGGATTTTGGTGATTATGTGGATGAGGATCTGTGAGTCTCCTTCTAGGACTATGTTGCGGTAGCCTTTGCCTATAGTGGCCTGTAGTCCGTTCAGTAGGCCTGTTAACTCTACCACATTATTTGATGTTTCCCCAAGGAAGCCTTCTAAGAGTCCCAGGATTCACCCTTCTAAGTCTCTGATCACTGCTCCCCATCCTGCTATTCCTGGGTTGCCTTTGGCTGCTCCATCAAAGTTGATTTTGATGAAAGGGGCCCGAGGGGGGGACCAGGTGATAGGACTATTTTGGGCGGGTTTATTGGTTCACGTGACTAAGTGATTGGTAGCGAGGGATTGCCAATGTTGGAGGATGCACTGCTCTTCGGGGGTGCCATTGAGGTCTGCCTCTTCCCATGGTCTGCTCCAGATGGTCTCTTTGATTAGCGAACTGGTAGTCTCCCAGGTGCTCTCTGGCAGGGAGGCCTTTGAGTGGAAGATTCTCCTATTTCTCTCCTTCTAGAGCTGCCAGAGGATAAATCCTGGTATGAGGCGCCAAATGTGATTGAGAAGCTCACTTTTGAAGGATATTCTATCCCAGTGATCTATTGTTTCATTGATGTTGTTACGCTGTTGCCCCGACTTGCGCATGATTTGCGCACTCTGATCCCATACCTACTGGCTGTAGTGGCAGTCATTGAAGAGGTGCTCTATGGTTTCTTCATGTTGTTGGCATAGGACACAAAGGGAGGGTCCAACGAAGCCTCGTTTCCTAAGTTTGTCCCAAGTTAGGGCTCTGTTGTGTGCTACTAGCCAGAGAAAGGCGGAGACCATAGGCCAGAAAGCAGAGTCCCAAATTTTACTCCAGATGGGTTGTTTATATTCACCTTGGTGGTGGCTGTGAATGGTGTAGGCTTCCTTTATTGTGAAGGTCCCAGCTGTGGAGTATCCCTAGCGCAGGATGTCTGGTCCAGCTCTGACTTGAATTTTCCTTTGTTTGGCTAGTGTAGGCTAGCTTCCCAGGATGAGATCTTATCTTCAGGGACTCCCAGGTCTTGGTGTGATATCCTCCATTGACACCAATGTGGGGGCTGCTCTTGAGAATTCCAAAGAGCCTTGACTTTGAGTGCGACATGCATGTCAATGGCTTCCCTTAGGGTGTCTAGGTCTTCAGTGACATTCATTGGTTTAAGTTGCTACCAGGAGTCGTGCCAGAACAAGGCGCTCTCCCCATCTCTGACCTCCCAGAAGGCGTGGTCCTGAACCAGGGTGCGGTTTTGCCAAGCGGTGTTCCAGATGTTGGACCCTTGAATTCTGGTGTTATGTCTGATGAGTTGATTGACTGGTGTTGAAGGGGCATATTTGTATCTCCAAATTCGTGCCCAGGCCGCTGTAGGGGCTTTCAGCCAACACCACCATATTTTAGCTCCCATGACTTGATTGAGTTTTGGTGGGTCCCGTGGTCCTAGTCCCCCTTGACTTTTTGGCATGCATGTTTTGTCCCAGCTCACTAGGGCCCACTTTTTGTTTGGCTGGTGACCGTGCGAGAGGAAATTGTGCTGCAAGTTTCTTATGGCTTTTATGACATGTTTTGGAGCTGCTAGGACCGTGAAGAGATAGGTGGGGAGGGCCTGCAGAACCGACTTTAGGAGGACGAGATGAGAAGCTAAGTTGAGGGGCCTAAAGGTCCAATTGCTTAGATACTTGGAAATGGAGAGGAGAAGGCTATCCCAGGAGATGGATCTTGTAGCAGCACCCGTGAGGGGAACGCCTAGGTAGTTGGATGGAAGGGAGCTCCTTGGTATGCCTAGGATTCTTGAGACGTGGGCTTGAACAGGGGCAGGGGTGTTAAAGAAATAGAGCTTGGACTTATCAAGGTTAAGTGACATGCCAGAAGCTTCCATGAAGTCAGAGAGGATAGAGTTGAGGGTACAGGCTTCCCGTGCCGAGGGGGAGTTGAGTAGAAGTGTGTCATCTATCAACTGGCTGTGGGAAAGGGCCGACTGAAGATTGTGGAGAGGTAGTCCTTTAAGGGAGCCATCTGAGAGCATCGCTGTGATAGATCTGCTCAAGCCTTTCGCCATGAGGACGAAAAGGAAGGGTGAGAGGGGATCCCCCTGTCGGATGCCCCGAGAAGGCGAGAAAGGTCTGGAAGGAACACCATTGACCAAGATGGAAAAGAAGGTGGAGGAGACAAGGTTGAGGATCCACTTAATCCATCCCTGATCAAAGCCAAAGGAATCAAGGATGGCTTTGAGATATTGCCAACTAGCTCTATCGAAAGCTTTGGAGAGGTCCAGTTTTATTAACATACCTGGGGTTCTGAAGGTTTTGAGAGAGTGAATGACTTCATGCGCCAAAATGACATTGTCCATGATTTGACGTCCTTCCACGTAGTCGTCCTGTTCTTTGGAGATGACGTGCGTCAGAATGGGTTTTAGTCTGTTGGATATGACCTTCATGATGATCTTGTAGATGATGTTGTAGAGAGCTATGGGTCTGAAGTGCTTAGGGTTGGTGACTCGCTCTTCTTTGGGAATGAGGGTGAGGAAGCTCGTGTTGAGAGCAGGCAGAACCACTCCCGAAGCTCTCGATTCCTCCACCACTTCCCATACATCTTTTTTTATCAGGTCCCAGCAATGATGAAAGAAATCAGTTGTAAACCCATCCGGTCCTGGGGCCTTGCCTGGGGGCATGTCTTTTACTGCCCGATCCACTTCCTCCTGAGTGATGGGCCTGGTGAGGGTGGCATTCTGCTCCGCTGTTACTAGGGCCGGAATGTGCCTTGTGACTCTTTGGATGGTGGTTGTTCTATCCCTCTGGGTTTTCGTGAGAAGGTCCTAATAGAAGTTAATTAGTTCTGTTTCTATCTTAGAGTGATCTCAGATTGCAACGCCTTCCCCGTTTTCTAAGTGGGTGATCCTGTTGACATGCCATCGATGCATCACTGTTCTGTGAAAGAACTTGGTGTTCCACTCCCCCTCCTTAAGCCATTGAACTCAAGATTTCTATTTCCATAGAACCTCCTCCTGTTTTCTTCTCTCTTCCAGTTGCCCTTGAAGTGTTGCTTCCTCTTGCATTAGGTCATCAGTTCTGACCCCAGCGATGAAGGTTTTCTGAATTGCCTTAAGCTAGCGTTCTATGTTTTCAATGCTGTGGAAGATGTTTCCGAAGCAGTTCTTATTCCATTGCTTCAGCAGCTGCTTGAAATTCTTGATTCCTTGCTGAAATCTGTACATGCTCGAACCATGGTCTATTTCATCTTGCACCCACTAGTCCTTGGCTAGGTGTTGGAAGTCTGGGTGAAGGAGCCAAAAAATTTCAAAACGGAAGGGTTTGAAACTGGGTGTGGGTTCGATATTCATGCTAAGGACCAACGACCAATGATCTGAGCCAGCTCTTGGTAGGATGAGGCTCTCCAGCTGGGAGCCTGACTCCATTAATGCCTCTGAGACCAGGAAACGGTCCAATCGACAGGCTATGTGTTGGGCGACCGATCGGTGATTCGACCAGGTGAAGGTGTCGTTACTACTCTCTATGTCTACTAATTTGAGATGATCAATCAGAGTTTTGAACTTACCGTTGTCTTGTTCCAGCCTTTTGGTGCCTCCTATTTTTTCTTCTACCGAGAGGATCATGTTGAAGTCCCCTCCCAAAACCCAGTTGCGTGTGGATACCAAGGTTTTGATGAGTTCCAGCCTCTGCATGAGTCTGTCTTTTTCTTGTTGGCTGTGAGGGCCATAGACATTCGTAATGTCCCCCTCCTGATTGGAGCCAATGATCTTGAAGTGAGCAGTAATCGTGCCCACTTTTGAAAAAGGGTTGTGGATGCTAATCCTTGCAGGGTTCCAGAGGATAGCCAGGCCTCCTGAGGCTCCTGCAAAATCAATTGATATGAAGTTGCAGTCTCGCCAGATTTGCTAAAATATAGTTTCAGCTTCTGCCCCTGCGCATTTGGTCTCCTGTAGCAAGAGCATATCTGGATTCTCAGCTTTTATACATTCTCGGAGGGCCCATTGTTTGGACCATCCATTGAGTCCTCTTCTGTTCCAAGTGAGGATTTTCATCATTGGGTTGGTGTTGGGGTTTGGAGATAAACCTCCGAGATCTTTTGGATCTGTCCTGAATTTATCATGAGGTTGTCAGCTTCCCTAATCAGTTGCTGCATTGTTTTACGGCCTCTTCTTTTATTTTTTCGAAGGATCTTCTTGGAGCCGGAGTGAGAGTCCGTGGCTATGCCCAGTCGTGTTGTGGATCCTGCGGAGGAATTAAGGAAAACTTTGTGCACCTTGCGCAGTTGTTCTTCACGAAGGGTTTGCAGGTCTTTGCGGTTCAGGGCCTCTTCTAGCTTTTCGAGATCAATGCCCGCCAGGTCTCTTTCGTCCAATTGCATTGGGGTGTCTCCGTCGCCCTCTCCCCGGTCCTCCATGTGTGCTTCCTTCCATTGGGTGGGGGGGGGTGGGAGTTGTCATGGTTTCCTATTCTTTCTGCAGATCTTTGTGCGGGTCTTGGATTTCCTCTCCTTTTGGTAGGCGGTTCAGGATCTCAAAAGAGTTTCTGGTTGCAGTGTCTTGCTTTTGTCCTTGGTTTTGCCTTCTTGGTGGATTTATTTTCCTTGGCACCACCATAGTGAATCCATCCTTTTGTGCTGGCTCGTCTGGCTTGGCGGTTGTCCTGGTGAGGGGGCAGTCCCTGTAGAGGTGCCCATGCTCGTGGCATCTTCTGCAACGAAAGGGAATGTTCTCATAGTCTAGGGTTTGCTGCCAATCCTCGTCTTGGCATTCCAGAGTTACTGAACCAGGAAGTGCTTTAGAGATGTTCATATATACGCAGATCTTGGTGTAGGAGTTGTATTTCCTTTGTCTGGTGGCCTCTGATGCCCTAACATACTGCCCGAGGGTGTTACCGATGCCCATTAGGATCTCCTCCAGCCAGAACTCTTGAGGTAAGGAGTATAGGCGGATCCACACTGGGGCCATGGTGAAGTCTTCTTTGTCAGGGCTGAACCTTTCGGTCCAGAATCTTAAAAAGAGCCCAGCTGAGTTGAAGAAGTAAGCCCCATTTTTGAATATCCTATCTTTGTCTTCTAGGTTGTACAGGATTATTGTGAAAAATCCCTTGGAGCTGAGCTGAACTTCGTAATCTCCTTTGGGGTTCCACCAATGCTTGATCCATTTATGCAGATCCCTCTTTGAGGGCCAGAGCCCTAAAAATTTCCCTATGAGAGCATGCTCTTTCATGAACTCTGTGTGTTCTCCTACCCTAGTGGAACTAATAATATATATTGGTGCTTTTTCCAGTTGGGGTATGCATTTACCTAGTTCCCAGCCTCGATGTGGTTTCACCTGGGAGGTTCCAGCTTCAGCTTCCGTGTCCATATCCTTGCTGAGGCCATGTTCTCTGGCCAGGAGCTGCTCGTGTATTTGTTGCGACGGCTCGAAGGCTAGTCTCTTCACTCGAGTGCCTGATCGATCGTTGGCTACGATCTTGTTGTATGAGGGGGGTTGCCCCCCCCCCCCCCTCCGTTCCCATTGTGTTGCGTCAGAAGGGGAGGGTCTGGATCGTGCTGCAGAGCTCGCGCCGCGCGGGGGTGCTGGTTGTGGGTGATCGCTGCCTGCAGCTGGAGGATTAGGGTTTCCTCAGTCCCCGATCTTCATATCGCTCTGCGTTATCCTTTGATTTTATATATTAATATTAATATTGTTTATAATTAATAAATTTTTTTGTGATTTTAATATGGAAAGATAAAAAATGAAAATTTTAAAAGATAAAAGAACTAAGAAATCTATATATTAACATGGTTTCTTTAATTTTCTTATATTTTAAAAAATTAAAAAATGTAAAAATAAATAAATAAAGGAGAGTTATACAAAATAAAATATGGTGTCTCTAATTCCCCCATATCTTTTAAAAAAAAATAAGAAAAAGTTATACAAAATAAGAAACCCAACAAATCTATATATAAATATGTTTCCTTTAATTCACCTATATCCTGAAAAATTAAAAAAAATGTAAGGATAAATGAGGGAGAGTTATAAAAGTGAAATAAGTCAAAGTAAAAATATAAACAATAGTTTCCACCTAATTTTATTAACAATAAAAGATAAGATTTGAATTTTGATGTCACGGCCATATCCATTCGTAGGGATATGGTTTTCTGCATACGTCATAGTGTTTTCCACCTAAGCCAAATATGGCCAATAACTAGCCTTTTATTTTGGAGAAAATCGGATCCCAAGCCGATTCACTTAGAGGAAGACTTATGGGGAATAGAGCGGGAGGCCCACAAAGGGGAGTGTAAGAGTTGAAAATTAGAAACTTTGTAATTATAAGTGAGCGAAATTTAATCTATAATTATCAACTTATCTAAAAGGATGAGGAACACTTTGTGTTTTACAAAATGTTTTTTGACATCCTAAAGGAAGATGAATAGAAAATTATAAGACAATTTATTGATAGTTTTAGACCATTGCTTCATCTATTGAAGAGCTCTATTCAAATATCACAACCACTCTTACAATCTCTTATTACCTTTGAGGATTTTCATTTCATTAAACTGAGAACCTGTAA
>JZKD02S1716666.1:598259-618362 GCA_000966675.3 Picea glauca | reverse complement strand
TGAGCTGCTACAAAATGCTCCCGCTAATACAAAATAATGCCTCCAAAGGTTGAATAAGAAATGAAGATCAATACAAGCAGATCTGAATGCCAAACTCTCCAGCTGAAGACTGTCATGCTCCAATAGAAGGCTGAAACCCTCAATAACTCAGCCCTGCTGCCAAAAGTGTCCAATCACTCTAAGAAATATGCCAATTGATTGATCAGGCAGCTGCAAGGAAAACCCAGATGTCCAAATTCCCAAATCCACTCTCAAACTCTGTAGATCTGAATTCTCCACTGAATGGTGTGCCCCACTAGATGACTGAAACCCTAGCTGGTTTGACCCTGATGAAGGAGATCTCCAAATGATCTGAAACTCTCCAAGAATATAGATAGGGTGATGGTAAGAACAACCCAGGTGCCCGAATCTCCAAGATCCCTCTCAATTGATGTAGATCTGAAATCTCCACTGAATGGTGCACCCCACTGGATGACTGAAACCCTAGCAGGTTCGGCCTTGATGGAGGAGGCCTCCAAATGCTATGAAACTCTCCAAGAATATAGATCATGCTATGAGAACCCTATGGGAGAAGTTTCAGGCTCAGATCTCAAGCAGATCTCCCTAGATCTGAGTTTTACTGAATCACCAGACGTCCCCTATGGCTCCAAGACGTCTCAATCTGCAAACAAATGTAGAATGATGATAACCCTCTAGAAAATCCCTCAAACTGATGGTCCTGCGCCTTCTGAAGAACTATATGGAGATGGGATAAGACTAGAATGGTGTGGATGAGTCTTTCATCCCCGAGACCAAGCTGCGGAACAAGGTGAGTGGATATTTCACCATTGAGTTGCTCACAAGGGTTTGTACAACAAACCCCCAAACTAAATGCTCAAGAACAATAGCAATTGCTAATCCAAAACCATAATGAGTAATAGGTGCACCCTAGCCTCTTATACTTTTCCTTCTAATTCTCTGTTGAGTTAGGTTAATTCCCAGGGTTAATCTTCTATTCTTCTGTTGAGTTATCTTTTACTCCTTTCCTTTTCCTTTCTTAAGTCAACTTAAAAATATAACTTTTAACTTCTTGAATTTCCCCCCCTTTCAATGTGAGACTATGACCTAGTGGGGCTGCCCAGGCCACTGAGTCTCCTCATTACCTCTCTAAGAGGTGGGGGACATTACAAGACAATAGTCAGTTTGTGGTCAAAGTTGGAAAGCCTGTACATGACAAAATTCTTGAGAAACTGGATCTTCCTGAAAAGGCAATTGTACAGTTTGCACATAAAGGAAGGTACAAAAATAATTGATCATCTGAATACTTTCAATACTCTTCTAGTCTAGTTGGATAGCATGGGAGTGGAATTTGAATCCAAAGACAAAGAAATTACTTTATTGTGTTCTTTTCTCGTGTCATGGGATCACTTTGTTACCTCTATTAGTTTCAGTTCAACATAAAGTATTGAGTTTGATGATACTGTTGGATCTTTACTGTCTGAGGAAACAAGGAAGAAATCCAATCTAGAAACATCTACATCCGAGGCATTAGTGATCAGAGGCAAACCAAAAGGAAGAGGACAGGGTCAGAGGGATTTCTCTTGGTCAAATTCGAAGGGAAGAAAGAGAAAGCTCAAGTGTTGGTTTTGTGGAAAATCTGGACACCTGAAGAAGGACTGTTGGAAGCGACAACAAGCCTCCAAAGAAGACCCTCCAAAAGAGATGAAGGAAGTAAACGCAACTGAAACAGGTTCGTCAACAGGGTCAAGTATGGTTGATGAAGTTTTATCTATCAGTATTGGTTCACATCATGATCAACAATGGCTATTAGATTTTGGTGCTTCAAACCACATATGTCTTCATAGACAGTAGTTTATTACTTACCAGACTATAGATGATGGAGTAGTTTACATGGGTAATGATATTTCATCTAAAGTTGTGGGAATTGGTAGCATTTGAATCAAAATGTTTGATGGAACTATTAAAATACTAACTGATGTAAGACATGTACCTGAGCTTAGGAAGAACCTAATCTCTTTGGGATTCTTAGACACAGGAGGTTACAAGACTATTGTTCAAGGCGGAGTTATGAAGGTCTACAAAAGAATTCTATTGGTTATGAAAGCAAAGAAGGTTCGTAACATGTTTCTGTTAGAAGGGAGGACTGAATTAGATCATGCGACAATGGTATTTGAGAATGACAATGAATATGTTCGACTGTAGCATCAACAGTTGGGTCATATGAGAGAACAACGATTAAAGGTATAATTGATCGCAAGTTACTTCCTAGTCTAAATTCTTTAAAGTTAGATTTTTGCAAGCATTGTATTTATGGAAAACAGAATAGGTAGAGATTTAAAACCAGAAGATACACCAATGAAGGAACTGTAGACTATATTCATTCTGATGTTTGGGGACCATCCCCTACTATTTCATATAGAGGATCATCCTATTTTGTAACTTTTATAAATGATTTCTCCAGGAAGGTGTGGATCTATATGTTAAAGAGTAAGGCTGGTGTATTTACATTTTTCAAGCAGTTTAGATCTTTAGTGGAAAATATCACTGGTAGATCCATTAAATGTTTAAAAATTGATAATGGTAGTGAATTTGCATCAATGGAGTTTGAGAATTATTGCAAGGAATTTTGGATCGATAGGCATAAAACCACTGCCTATACTCCTCAGCAAAACGGAGTTGTTGAACGCATGAACATGACTCTTCTAGAGAGAGAAAGGACTATGCTGAGTAACGCCAAATTGCAGCATGAACTATGGGAATAAGCTATATCTACAGTTTGTTATTTGGTGAATCGATCACCATCAACAACAATAGAATGCAAAATTCCAGAAGAGGTATAGACAGGCCACCCGTGTAATTATTCTAATATTAAAGTTTTTGGTTGTGATGCCTATGCTCTAATTCTAAAACATCAACATTCTAAACTAGATCCAAAATAAAAAAAGGCTTATCTTTGTTGGATATGGTGATGGTATTAAGGGGTACAGTTTGTGGGATCTTGCTGCCCACAAGATCACCATTAATAGAGATATAATATTTGATGGATCATCTCTCATCAAATCAAATGTAGATGTTGAAATGAAATAGGAAGAAACACCAAAGTATCAACAAATTCAATTTAAAACCAATGAAGGTGAACATGAACAAGTTTTAGAAAATGTTCATGAAGAGCCTCCTGCAGCAGAGGAAGACATGGTTGATGATGACAGTCAACAGATTTTGGATGAGCCACAAACTTCCCCGAGGAGATCTACATGGGTCAGAGTTCCTCCAAGAAGGTATGATGATTTTGTTTCATCAGTTTTTTTAAGTACTAATGATGATGAACCTTCGTGCTATTAGGAAGCTTTGAAGGGTTCAAACAGTGATAAATGGAAAGAAGAGATGAAGGATGAAATGAAGTCATTAGAGAGGAATGCTACATGGGATCTGGTAGAACTTCCAATAGACAGAAAAATTGTAGGTTGCAAGTGAGTCTACAAGTTGAAGAAGGGTGTTGATGATAAGGTGGAAAGGTACAAGGCAAGGCTGGTTGAGAACAGATATTATCAGAAAGAACGTATTGACTTTCATGATATTTTTTCACCAGTTGTAAAAACTATTTCAATTCAAATTATGTTAGCATTAGTTGCATTGCTTGATTTGGAGTTGGAGCAACTAGATGTTAAAACTTCTTTCTTACATGGAGATTTGGATGAGGAAATTTACATGGAACAATCGGAAGGGTTCGCTCATAATCACAACAAGAAATTTGTTACCTAGATAATGGTACAAAAAAATTGACTCTTTCATGCTAAGCCAGAATAATTATACAAGGAGTGAGTATGATCATTGTGTCTACTTTAAGAAATTAAATAATGGCATATTCATTATCTTAGTATTGTATGTTGATGATATGCTTTTAGTACGAAAAATAATAACTGAGATCAACATGTTAAAAGCTCAGATGGCTAGGATGTTTGATATGAACAATCTAGGAGTAGCAAGGCAGATTTTGGGCATGGAGATATTTAGAGACAGGAGGAATGTTAAGATTTGGTTGTCACAATAGAAGTATGCTCAAAATATACTTTTGAGGTTTGGTATGAACGATGTGAAACCAGTTTTAGTCCCTTTGGATTCCCATTTTAAGCTTTCTTCAAGTTTATGTCCTAGTACAAAAGAAGAAAAGGAATACATGTCTCGAATACCATATGCTAATGCAGTAGGAAGTCTAATGTATGCGATGGTTAGTACAAGGCCAAACATTTCACATGTATTTGGGGTTTTCAACAGGTATATGGAAAATCCAGGTAAAGAGCATTGGGCAGCAGTGAAATGGGTGCTTCGGTATCTAAGAGACACAAGTGATTACTGTATCACCTATAACAGTGGTCGTGATTTAGTCTATGGATATGTTGATTCTGATTTTGTAGGTGATTTGGACAGGAGAAGGTCGACTTCAAGGTATGTGTTTACTCTTGCAGGTGGAGCTATTAGTTGGATGTCAAAGCTACAGAACATTGTCTCTTTATCCACTACAGAAGCAGAATACGTAGCTTCTTCACATGCTTGCAAATAGGTAGTTTGCTTGAAAGGTTTGTTTGGTGAGTTTGGAAGGTTGCAGGACAAAGTAAAGTTACTTTGTGATAGTCAAAGTGTTATTCACTTGGCTAATAATCCAACCTATCACAGTAAAACAAAACATATTGTTAGGTGATTTATATGTACTAAAAAAGACACTAAATTACCCTCAATTAAATTGTCAACCCGGGGTAAGTATACTTAGAGTTGTAGAAAAATATATGCCAAATGTAAAAAGGTTGGTAGGAGTATTGTATAACTACGGAAAGTAGCTATCTAGGGATAATCTACTCAAGAAAACCTATCTAATGAACAAACCTTACTACGAAAAATGAAAACTAGGTAACCTAAGTACTTTTTGGGCCAAGGACTGATGGATAGTTCCTAAGAAAACAAATATAAAATCTATGTAAAGCAAACTAGTTCATGAAAATAAGCAAAGGTAAACTAATAAGCATACTAAGCAAATGATGAAACAAAACTTCTTTAACTTGCCAACCTATATCCAATGAGCAACTACCCTATGAAAGAAAATGCATAAGCAAGTAAGCAAAAGAACCTATGTAACCTATTAAAACAAATAGACAAGAAAGAGAAAACACCTAACTACCCTACTATAGAAAATAGGCAAGCAAGAAAAAGCACCTAACTAACCTATTAAAGAAAATAGGCAAGCAAGCCAAAGCATAAAGCAAAATACAAGTAAGAAAAGCCTTCTCATTGAACAACTACCTAGCCTAATAGGCAAGTGAACTAAATGCCTAATGCAAAACTATTTCTCTTGCATGAAAAGAAGTTTAAATTCTCAATGCAATGCATGAAAGGAAATCTATTCTATTGGAAGCAAGAAAGACTATCAACTAAACTTATGAAAACAAGAAACTATCTCTTCTAACTTATGAAAGCAAGAAACTAACTTTAACCTATGAAAAACTAAAATGTAATGCTGGTGGTTGTGTGAATTCCTTCGATGGTGATGGATAATATCTCGATGACACTTGACAAAAAAGGACAGTTCTAATGGTATAAGCTCAATACTAATTTCAATGGAAAAATGAAAGGTGTGAAGTAAACAGTCCAATGAAAACTTAGCCATGATAAAAGTAATGTTAAATTTCCTGCATGTTCATGTATAAACCATCAACATCATGATGAGATCATCATTATCTAATTAAGAAATTCAATTGCATCTTAATCTATGAAAGGAAATTGCGTGAAATAAAACTACACTGTGTCTATTCTAGCCATTCAAAGTAACATAAATAAATAATATTAAAAAGTAAATTGACAATCTAATTTAACCAACAACTAATTAAATGAAATTTATATAAACTGAAGTAAGCAAGATATGACTAGAAACTAGAACTAATTCTATCTATCCATCAAAAATCCCTATCAAATGAAACCCAAATAGAGCTCTGTTTTATTCTAAAAACAACTTTGTTTTAAACTTGACTGTAAGACAATAAATAAAAGTGTAATCTGATATCTAGATGGATATGGAGTTAGTGTAGAGACTTGCAGGTGTTTCTCTACTCTACAAAATCACTGCATGTTAATATATATCATCATCTAACCTACAAAACAATTAAAACAATTAAGCTACAACAAACTAGTTAACAAAATATGCATGTACAGAAAATTACAACAAACTAATTAAATTATGAAATGCATAAAAGAACACAAAGATAGTCACCAGACTATTGGTGGGTCCCCCAGCAAGTCATTGCTACCCTCTACAAGCACACCACAAACTTCAACAGGCAGAATTCACTAGAAAAGTCAAAAACGCAGTTATGGCACTATTCTGGCAATGTGAAAAATGAAAAACATAGTATAACGAGTTTATCTCCAATCTGATGGCTATTCTACTTGCCGAACAATCTGTTGATCATCCTGGTAGTATTTATAAGCTTACAACCTAGGTGGTCGACCACAGGAGGGTTGAACCACCTCTAAATTCGGTAAATTACATTAAATGCATCAATAACTAACAAAATGAAGGAACCCATTGAACACCCTCTTTGGACAACTCAAATCGATTTGTCTTGAGCTTAGTAGCTAGAGGAGGTGATGACAAACAAAACCCATGTGCTCTATTTTTCCACCGTTGGCCCACCAATACCATAAATGCCAACTTGTCTTACGCTTTTGTGCAATACTGGGTGCCAGAACGAGTGTCGAATCAAGTACCGAAACAAGTGTTGGATCGAGTGTCGTAACAAGTGTTGGAACAAGAAACATGGTGTGTTTTTCATTGTAACAGAAAAAAAACATGAATTAACTCTTGGAAACCATAAAATATGATAAATTAAACTTGATTGAATCACAAAACACGAATTATACATACCTCATGTTGATTGTATCATTTTACCATAAAATTATTCAAAAAGATCCTTTGAAAGATAAAAATGCCTATATACATATGGAAAAAAGTGTATAATAATTTCATGAAGATGATCATATCTTGGGCCCAACATACCCCCACACCGATGATTTTGCAGGTCCCACTGCAAACAAAAAGAAGCCATCCCTTGGAAATAGGCTTGCTGAGAAGGGCCGGCTTTAGAAGCCTTTCCTTCTTGCTGTATAGGCTTTGCCTTGTGCCTCTTATGTTGCTTTAATTGTTCTCTTAAGCTGCGGTTAGATTGGGTCATCCCATCGACCAATCGCTGAAGGCAGTTAAATTTTGCCTGAAGGACTGCATTGTCATGATGAAGGTGTGCATCTATTGTCTTCCTCCGAGGAAGGCTTAGGTCCTTTAAGAGATGTGGTCAATGGGATGACCCAATATAACCACCAACAATCTAAAGTGACAAGCTTTGAAGGTGGAGTATCTACCTTCACATGTAATTAATTGTGTGATGACGATAAGGGGATTGACCAATTCTGACTTTATCAACTCCTTAGCATACCCTTTCACTCATGAAATTCTCTTGAATTTGGGCTTAAACACCCTATTGTAACTTGAGCAAGGTAATTGATGATTCTTGAACCACCTATCTCCCATTCTTGGAAGTTTTGTTGCAGCAGCAATTGACTCTTCTGTGACTACAAAATTGAGAGACCCTACATGTGCTATCTTTCCATCAAAACCAACTGCAAATTGCATAGAAAGACCATCATCATGGCCTTGCAAACTCGACATAAATGGACCCCAGCCAACAAGCAAGAACACTTCCCTACACTATGTGAATTCTAGAATGGAAAACAAGTCTACATAGGAGGAAGGTTCATATCGCTTGGGCATTGTAATAGGGTTTGAATTCACCAAGCAAGGGCGAAATCGAGCCATATAGAGACACGACTTGGGCATGGTCTGAGTGCAATTAGAACAGAGGGAAAATTTTACCAAGCAAGGGTGAAAACAAGCCAAGAAATGGCATGGGTTTAACACAATCTGAGTGTGATTAGAACAAAGGGCGAATTTGACAGAGGTTGGGCGTGATTCCTTAACGCAGGACAGAGCAAATGGCAAGGGAAAATGAAACAATAGAGTGCCTAACACGATTTTGGATTCTCTTATGGTGGAGGAAATTTCCCCCATGTGCGCACAAGATGCCATGTGTGGGAGATTCGAATTTGATGGCAAGCTTGGGAGAAATGGAGTGGTTCGTACTTAGATCAATGTCCAAGTCTTTTGACTTGGACATTTGATCATAACCATACGAGGCATGTTTTAATCAATGCCTATAACAAATTTAATTAAATTTGATTGAATTCTAGTTCCCTAGAATCTAGGACAGTTACTGGTATGCAATGCAATGACACTTCAAATGACACTTTAAACGACATTGCATCTGTCACCTCATCCGGTACCCCTATGTTAAGTGCATTTTTGCCACTTTTAATGGACAACTTGCAATTTTGAAGTGTTTTTGACAACCATAGTGGTCAATGAGCAGAGGCAGAGTGCTCCATGCTTACTCATTCTTCTTGTATATGACATACAGTGTCAAAACCTATAATAAATAGGTTATAGAAAGCATAAAACATGTATTTTCAAACCTACAATATGTAGCTTGTAATGGAAGATAACCAATAAATAATGGTTTGTTAAGCATGAGTTCAGTAATGTATAGCACACAACATTTAAAAATAACATGACTATCGATGTAATAACCTATATCATGGTAATAATACAAAAATTCTTGCAAAGACTCTTTTCTCTAGGAAATAATCATTTGTCATCTCATGAACCCCTGCCCCACACCTAAGTATTGTGACACCTCACAAACAAAAGTATAGGAAAATAGTCAGTATCCTCCAATAGCTGAAGATTTATAGTATGTCAAGTGTAAAGATAAAATTTCACAGATTGGTCTGACGAGACAGTTAAGAGATGGCCCCACCTATAGGATAAGAGATCCTATATATAGATAAGAAGAGGTAGGCAAGACAGTTTCAAGATAGTCTTAGAGTCTTTTCCCAATGGCAAATTGATGAGATTCATTAAACTTATCTTATCCACACATACTCCATGTCAGCTTTGTCTACAAGTAATGTCGTACATCAAGAAAAGTTTAGATTTATTATTTATTTTTGTCAGATCATCATCCTTGCTAGGTAGAATGGCCCGTTGCCAGCAAGCCTGTTCAGTACTCTGGCAGTTTTACATAGTCATACCACAGGCCATTACCTACTGCCAGCAAACCTGTTCAGTATCCTGATGGGCTAGCCTCTTAAACCCCCATAGACTGGCCCTCCATCGTTTAAGATATTAGTATAAGATTGCTTATGCAATAAGATGGGGGAACAACTTTCAAACAACTTTTTCTTTCTTTTTCTTTTTAATTGGGATGGTATTTATGTTAGAGTATGACTTTTCGTTATATTTTTTAGTGGTTGTTCTAATGTAAGGCGTACTTAAGCAGACGTTGCCTATCTAAAGATATGATATAATCAATCTATTTAGTCTGTAGTGGATGGTACCATCGAGAAAGAACAAAAAGGTATCTCTAGGCTCAACTCACTGTCTTCTTTTGTAATTATGATGATATTTCCATGACTAACTACTAATGAGACCTCCTTGTTACTCTTTGATAAAGACACTTGACTTAATTACTCAGGTTTCTTTGAAAAATTGTACGAGAGACCTCTAGGCTTTATAGTTATGGTATCACTTCCTTATACAGTGGTGAAGAGTTTCAAGAGAAACTACTTTGGAATGCCTTAAAAATGATAATTTTGTAAAAACATGGCTAATTACAGTAAGTCACTATTCATTTGATGCTTTGGCAGACACAAGATTCAAGTATAACAATGCTTTGATGAGAGATCCTTGAAACGATGTACTCCCGGTGAAATAATTACTTACATAAATATCTAAAATTGCCTTATTAACAAAATACAAAAAATATTTACATATATATAGTAGGAAACTCAGAAAATATTTCAAGAACAAGGGGGGACTTCCCAATCTACTAAGGCCAATGACTTGTCATCTGTCATGACCTGTAGAAAATCTTCTCTAGAAATGGGCTTATGATAAAACTTAAGTTGGTGTCCATTTACCACAAAGGAGACTTGTCCATCGTCAATTGTTTTAATTTTTATAGCTCCATTTTCATATAGA
This sequence comes from Picea glauca, assembly GCA_000966675.3. NCBI lineage: Eukaryota > Viridiplantae > Streptophyta > Pinopsida > Pinales > Pinaceae > Picea > Picea glauca. Next base: position 608,224 of record JZKD02S1716666.1, on the reverse strand, counting down.
GTGTCTACCTCATAAGGGCCCAACCAATGGGTGGTAAGTTTTCCTTTTAAGGTTTTAAATTGGGAATCAAACAACAGGGCCCAATCACTAGGCTGGAAGTGTTTCTTTTTAATAAACTTGTCATGCCACTTATGTCTCTGGATTTGGACCAATATTGTCCATTGGATGGCATCTTGCCTGATCTCATCTAATTCATTCAATTGTAGGGCTCGTTTCTTCTGAGCCTCATCCAGGTTCAATCCTAATTCTGCGGCAATATGGAAGGTCCTTACTTGGAATTCTATTGATAAAAGTACTTGTTTCCTGTACACTATCTCATAAGGGGTATGCCCAGTGGTATTTCTCCAGGTAGTTCGATATGCCCACAAAGCCTCTGGGAGCCTATCATCCCAATCTCAATGATGTAACTGAACAGTCTTTGTCAAGATGGCTTCCATAACTTTGTTTGTGGATTCTACCTAACCATTGGCTTGCGGGTGGTATGGAGAAAATTTACAATGTCTAATCCCATATTTCTCTGTTAGCTCTTTCATTAGCTTGGAAGTGAATTGAGTGCCTTGGTCGGTAACAATTTCACGAGGGACATCGAAGCGGGTAAAGATGTCTTCATATATGAATTCGACAACAGACTTCTTTGTGGCCCTAAATAGAGATTTTGTCTCTACCCATTTGGTGACATAGTCCGTACAAACCAAGATATAGTTCTTCCTATGGGACATGGGTGAAATTGGTCCTACAAAGTCAAGGGCCCATATTTCGAAGGGTTCTATCATAACTTGGGCCTGCAAAGGCATTTTGTCAGATGATGTAGGTCTACCTATCCTTTGGCAACTATCACAAATTCTCACATACTTGGCAGCATCTTTGAAAATTCTAGGCCAATAGTAACATAAATATAATACCTTATAGGTTGTGTGTTTGTCAGAGAAATGGCCACCACATGGTCCATCATGAAAACTTCATAGTATTTCAGGGACCTCGTCCTCTCGGACACATCTACGAATAATCAAATCAGGACCTGTGTGAAAAATATCATGACCAACCCAAGAGTAATTAGCACTTTGTGTAATAATTTTCTTCTTTTCATGATGTGACAAATGAGACGGTAACTTCCTAGTAGCCAAATAGTTTTCCATATCGGCAAACCATGGGGTATTGAAAGAAAGGGAAAAGAGATGCTCATATGGGAAACTATCATCTACAGGAATGTCATCATCCTCATTCTTTATTCGGGAAAGAAAGTTAGCTCCTACATTATCCTTTCTAGGTCGGTCAAGCACAGTAATATTAAATTCTTGTAATAACAAGAGCCACCTAGTCACTCGGCCATTAGTTATAGGTTTATTCATGAGGAAATTAATGGTGGAATGATCAATCTGTACAAATACTTCATAACATGTAATGTAATGACAAAATTTGTTAATAGCATGAAAAACTGCCAAGAACTCTTTCTCGGTGACTATGTAGTTCAACTTGGCAAGGGATAAGTTCTTTCTTATAAAATAAATGGAATAGCACTATTGGTCTTCTTTCTACCCTAATACCCCTCCTATTTCAGTGTCATAAGCATCGGTGGATATATGAAATGGGAGATTCCAATTAGTCCCTCTAAGAACGGGTGCCACAGACAACTTGGTTTTCAGGGTTTCAAAAGCAGTTTGACAATGCTTAGTCCAAACAAAATCAACATCTTTTATCAATAATCCAAACATAGGTGCAACAATCTTTGTAAAATTTTCAATAAACCATTAGTAATATCCAGCATGTCCAAGAAATCTTCTCACCTCTTTCTGAGTCTTGGGGGGTGGAATTCTAATAATGACCTCAATATTTGCAGGATTGACTTTTATTCCTTCAGATGAAACATGATGTCTTAGAACCACTCCTTCAGTTAGCAACATTTTGCATTTTTCATGAATTAGGGATAGGTTCATCTCCTGACATCTAATGAGGACTTTTTCTAAGTTGTCTAAGGATTCCCGGGAAGTGTTTCCATAAACTATGAAGTCATCCATGTAGACCTCCACACAATCATGAATAGGATTGGAAAATATCCCTAATACTGCTCATTGAAATGTGGAAGGAGAATTACACAATCCAAATGGTAAGACCCTATAGGCATAGGTGCCCCAAGGAAAAGTAAAGGTACTCTTGTCCTAGTCCTCGATTGCTATAAGAATCTGGTTGTACCCGTCGTACCCATCTAGAAAGGAGAAAAACTTCTTTTCGGACAAGGTATCTAGAACTTGGTCAATGAAAGGAAGAGGAAAGTAGTCTTTCAGAGTGGCCTTATTGAGTTCCCAGAAATCAACACAAATTCTCCATTTCCTGGTCACTTTCTTTGGAAACACTACTAGCGGGGATACCCACTTACTGTCAAAGATGGGATAGATAAATTTTAACAACTTTTGAATATCCTCCTTGACTATATCTTTGAGTGTTGGGTTCATCCTCCTCTGGGGTTGCCTAACAGGTGTCACTTGCCACTAGGTGTATATATTGTGGATACATGTGTCAGGATGTATACCCTTCATGTCAATGTATTCCCAGGTAAATGCTCTCGATTGTTCTTTAAGGATATCTACTAACTATTTCTGTTTGTCTGTATCTAGCCCGGAATTTATATGTAAAAATTTTCCTGGACTAATCTCATAGGGTATACTATAAGACATGGTAGACTCATTGACTTCGAAAATAAAAGATGTCAAAGCCAAAACAGATGGATCTAATTGTTCTTGAAATTATTCCCCAACCATGTACTCAAATTGGGGAAAATACTGTGGAAAATCCACACATGTAATAGCAGAAATGAATTGGTTTAGCACATTTTCTGGTGTATGCTCATGAAGTGTCCTTGCATGGTCACTAGGCAATATGGGTTCTTCCTAGTCTTTGTTCTTGTATGGACATTCAAGACACCATATATTTTCCATAATAGGTTGAGCTGGAGGGTAAATGGTGAGCTTCTGGATAGAGAGACCATTTGAGATGGTCATTTCTCCTTCTCTACAGCCAAGAAATGCATTGGTTGTGGCTAGCCAATGTCTTCCCAAAATAATATGATGGCCTCGAGAAGGATCCTTTGAATGAATGACAAGAAAATCTATAGGTTACTCCCATGAGGCTAAAGTAACCATGACATCATCTAAAATCCCTTCAGGTATAACCCTAGTCGTATCTACTAATTCCAAAATGGTTGGGGTAGGCCGAAGAAGAGGTTGTAACTATAATCATTCCAAGGTAGTAGCGGTCATAACATTGATGGTTTCTCCTAGGTCTATGAGAGTGTTTTTGATGGAGACCTCCTTAATGGTTATATTCACTACGGGGTTTCCTGGATTCCCATACTTTGTTATCTTTGGCTACGCTGATATGTACTCAAAGAGTCCTCCTACTAAATGTACTATAGGAGGGTCCCTTTGCTTCCTACCTGGCTTCTTCATACACAATTCTTTGACTACCTTACTATATATTGGAATGTCTTTAATGGCTTGAAGCAGAGGAATCTTGACACAAATATTTTTCAATTCATTCAAAATGTCAAATTTCAGTCGGGTGGTAGGTTTCTCGATTACCAATCGGTCTGGATAAGGAGAGACCTTCGTAATTTGTAAAGGTTCATTTTGTGGAAGATTGGGTTCTTGATTCTTCGGGATAATAACATCTTCCCACCTAGTGTCATCTGTGGGTTGTTGGGTGGTTTCTTCTTCTTCTTCTTCTTCCTGGATGACTACTGAAGGTCTCTGCCTATCTAGAACTTTTCCGATCTTAGTTGTATTTCCTGTAATGGAACAGGAGTAATGACATATGTCGAGAAGGACTGCATCTCAACATTGTTAAGAGGTTGAGGGGGCTTATTATTTGGATTCAACACTAGCTATACCAGTAATAGTGACGGTTTTAGGGAGCTTGCATTTTGAAATTGAAGCGGTTGTTTTTGTGGGATAGGAGGTAAAGGTGGTGGAACAAAACTTGGAAAAGGCTGCAGAGTGTTTGATGATAACTGAGAATAAGGATGGCTGTACATAGAAATAGGTGGATCTTGAATATTTCCTTGGTTGTGTCCTCCCCTCCATCCTTGAATCCAAGGATGTTGGTATTGAGTAGACTATTTTTACCAACCTGGTGAGTTCCACTGTTTTTGTTGATAATAGGGTGGAACTTGGGACTGTAGATCCCGGTATGATGGTTGATTCCTAGGCTGCCATGGCCTCCTAGGTGCATAAGAAGACTCCCTAGGATATCCACTACTATAGATGGCTAATAAATCGGGCAATGATGGAAATTTTTCAGTCACATGGTCTTTTGTACAAAAGCCACAAACTAAAATGTTATCTAATGGGCACTCTATTGAGGAATGCTTCCTCCTACATCTTGGGCAATATATGCTCATTGCTGCATTTTCCTCCTCCTGTTTATTTTTGAGTTTAAGGGTATCCAACTGGGAACCTATTGTGCTTAATATGCCAGTCTTGAAGTTTTCTAAAAGGTTCCCTATCTCTGCTCTCGTAATACCACCTGAACTAACTGGTTTTAAGCTTCTATTGTAAGGGTCCTGAACATTCTTCCCTGTTTTGGCTCTACTCCTTGAGTAGTTTTTACACATTTCACATATTTCAAAAAATGGTTTATGAGAAATATCACCTGATGCCATTAGGTTAAGCATCTCTAAATATTTTTGGAAATTCCCATAAGGAAAAGATCCCTAACTTCATCCTCTGGGAGGTCATGGTATTTTGACTTCTGGGAGATATAACCAAATCTTTCCATATAGTCTTCAAGGGTCTCATCTTCTAACTGTTGGACTTTATATATGTCATTAGGAGACTCTTTGGTCTTGCACTAGTCTTGGTACTTCTTGAGAAATATGTCTTCCATGGCTTCCTAAGACCTAATACTAGATTCTCCCAACCGCATAAACCATCTTAGTGAAAAATCTTTGAGGGTGGTGGGAAAGAGTTTTAATTTCTAGGCATCTTGCACATAGTTGTAGCTCCCACACAAGATGACAAATTCAAATAGGAAGGTGTCTGGATCTTCATTGTTTTTACCATAAAAGGTAGGCAGTGTTGAGAAAGGAATATTCTTCATGTTGACATTTGGAGTGGTGTCTAAAATCGGAAACCCGAAGGTAGTTTTGGTTTTCTTTCCAGTCTCTTATTCCTCTCCATGTCTTACATTGTTATGGTCCTCCTGATCATCCATATTGGCTTGGTTTCCAAAAAGAGATTACCTAAGTGGTTTTATCTTTGAATAGAACAAGGCTTCCCTTTGATGAAAATGTCGTCCTACTGATTGGATGTCTGGGACTCTACTCGATTCGGTTGAGATTATTGGTGCCAAAGTTTCTATGTTAATCTAAGAGATAACTACATTGGTTGAGCTACCAAACAAATGATTCACTTGTTCAAGGTCTATGATGTCTTTAAAATTAGAGTCCCCTGGTGGTGGTTTAAAAGCAAAGGTTTTATTGTTTGGTTTTGTGGAAGACTCGAGTGGTATTGCATCTTGTCCTAGTATGATTGATGCTTCAATTTCTTGTTCTATAGTGCTCCCTATGTTAGTCCCGTCAGAGACTATTTTAGCTCTTTGGGTTGAGCTAGCTCCTATTTTTCGGTATCGGTCTGCGAATTTTATGAGTGGAACGTTCCTTCCCCCAAAGAGATCGAAAGGAACCTTGGTTGAAAGGTCTGATTTTGATTTAATGTATCTACCTTGTGGGTCTCTAGGCCTATTCATGAAAGAAAGCAACAAAAAACATAAAAAGATACCATTTGATTCCTAGGTCTATTCATGAAAACAACAAAAAGAAAAAATATTATTGGGTTTGGGGGAACATGCTATAGTAGATGCGCGGGCTCTTACCTTTCTTCTTAAAGTTCCCCTGCCATCAAACTAATGATAAGGTTTAAGGATGATCTAATTCCTAATTACTTATTACCTTAAGACAACTCCCTGACAACGACGCCAAACTGTTAGGTGATTTATATGTACTAAAAAAGACACTAAACTACCCTCAATTAAATTGTCAACCCAGGGTAAGTAAACTTAGAGTTGTAGAAAAATATATGCCAAAGGTAAAAAGGTTGGTAGGAGTATTGTCTAACTACGGAAAACAACTATCTATGGATAATCTACTCAAGCAAACCTATCTAATGAACAAACCTTACTAAGCAAAACGAAAACTAGGTAACCTAAGTACTTTTTGGGCCAAGGACTAATGGATAGTTCCTAAGAAAACAAATGAAAAATCTATGTAAAGAAAACTAGTTCATGACAATAAGCAAAGGCAAGCTACTAAGCATACTAAGAAAATAATGAAAGAAAACCTCTTTAACTTGCCAACCTATATCCAATGAGCAACTACCCTATGAAAGAAAATGCATAAGCAAGTAAGAAAAATCACCTATCTAACCTATTAAAGCAAATAGACAAGAAATAAAAAACACCTAACTACCCTACTAAAGAAAATAGACAAGCAAGCAAAAGCACCTAACTAACATATTAAAGCAAATAGACAAGCAAGCAAAAGCATAAAGCAAAAGACAAGTAAGAAAAGACTTCTCATTGAACAACTACCTAGCCTAAGAGGCAAGTGAACTAAATGCCTAATGCAAAACTATTTCTCTTGCGTGAAAGGAGGATTAAATTCTCAATGCAATGCATGAAATGAAATCTATTCTATTGAAAGCAAGAAAGACTATCAACTAAACTTATGAAAACAAGAAACTATCTCTTCTAACTTATGAAAGCAAGAAACTAACATTAACCTATGAAACAATCAAATATAATGTTGTTGGTTGTGTGAATTCCTTTGGTGGTGACGGATGATATCTCGATGACACTTGACAACAAAGGAAAGTTCTAATGGTATAAGCTCAATACTAATTTCAATGGCAAAATGAAAGGTGTGAAGTAAACAGTCCAATGAAAACTTAGCAATGATAAAACTAATATTAAATACCCTGAATTATCATGTATAAACTATCAAAAACATGATGAGATCATCATTATCTAATTAAGAAATTCAATTGCATCTTAATCTATGATAGGAAATTGCATGAAATAAAACCACACTATGTCTATTCTAGCCATTCAAACTAACATAAAGAAATAACTATAAACAGAAATTTAGAGCATGATATTAAAAAGTAAATTGACAATCTAATTTAACCAACAACTAATCAAATGAAATTTATATAAACTGAAGTAAGCAAGCTATGACTAGAAACTAGAACTAATTCTATCTATCCATCAAAGATCCCTATCAAATGAAACCCAAATAGAACTTTGTTTTATTCTAAAAACAACTCTGTTTTAAACTTGACTGTAAGACAATAAATAAAAGTGTAATCTGATATTTAGATGCATATGGAGTTAGTGTAGAGACTTGCAAGTCTTTCCCTACTCTACAAAATCACTTCATGTTAATATATATCATCATCTAACCTGCAAAACAATTAAAACAATTAAGCTACAACAAACTAGTTAACAAAATATGCATGTACAAAAAATTACAGCAAACTAATTAAATTATGAAATTCATAAAAGAACACAAAGATAGTTACTAGATTGTTGGTGCCCCCCCCCCAGCAAGTCATGGCTACCTTCTACAATCACACCACGAACTTCAGCAGGCCGAATTCACCATGAAAGTCAAAAACACAGTTATGGCACTATTCTAGCAATGTGAAAAATGAAAAACAGAGTATAACGAGTTTATCTCCAATCTTATGGCTATTCTACTTGCCTAATAATATGATGATCATCCTGGTACTATTTATAAGCTTACAACCTAGGTGGTTGACCACATGAGGGTCGAACCACCTCTAAATTCGGAAAATTACATTAAATTCATCAATAACTAACAAAACGAAGGAACCCATTGAGCGCTCTCTTTGGACAAATGAAATCAAGTTGTCTTCAGCTTAGTAGCTGGAGGGGGCGATGAAAAACAAAACCCATGTTCTCAATTTGTCCACCACTGGCCGCCAATACCATAATCACCAACTTGACTTGCGTTTTTTGTGCAATACTGGGTGCCGAAACGAGTGCTGGATCAAGTACCAGAACAAGTGTTGGATCGAGTGCCGGAACAAGTGCCAAACCAAGAAACACGGTGCGTTTTGTCCTGTAATAGTAGAAAAAAATGAATTAACTCTTGGAAACCATAAAATATGATAAATTAAACTTGATTGAATCACAAAACATGAACTATACATACCTTATGTCGATTGTATCATTTTACCATAAAATTCTTCAAAAAGCTCCTCTGAAAGATAAAACCGCATATATACATATGGAAAAAAATGTATAATAATGTCAGGTAGATGATCATATCTCGGACCCAACACATATACCTATTAAGTACCATTTTGTAAGACAGGTCATTGATGAAGGTGGAGTCTCTCTTGAGAAAGTTCATACAAAAGAGAACTGCGCAAACATGTTCACAAAACTAGTACTGTTAGAGAAGCTACGATGGTGCTTGGCTTCTCTTGGCTTGCAGAAAAGGTGATGAACAAAAGCAGGGGCAAGGTATCAGGTTAATTGTTTTCAAGGTGGAGATTGTTGAATATGCCAACAAATTTCCCAGATTTAGTAGATATGAGCAAATTTAGTGGAGCCTTTTATTGTGGTAGTTTGTTCAACCAAATCTGCCAATTTGGTATGAATGCACAAGTTTAGAATTAGTTGTGTAACTAATTTAATTATGTTCATTATTTATGTAAGACCGTAGAGGCATAAAGGGGAATTGGGGAAATGGTGTAATCAAGGTGTGTAAGATGAGTGTGATCCTGTTGTAATCTCCTTGATCTGAAAAATAAGACAATCGATACCTATGCTTGGTGGACATAGGCCAACGTTTGGTTGAACCGCGTAAATTGTTGTGTTTCTTGTCTACATATTATTGATTGTCTTATGTGATATTTGTGTTTCCGCATTTGCAAATATAACAAATTCAGTTTCATCTTATCGTTTTGATCTTAATCCCTTTTCATTATTGTTTAACTTGGAAGGTTGAATTCTCTCTTCAATAAAACTTTCTATTGAACCACATTGAGAGGTTTGGACCTGGACTATTTACTTTCATGAATTGTCATTTATTTCAATATCATTTATAAAAATGACCCTAGTTGAATATCCCTATATCCCAGTTAACTAACCTTGTATTAACCTTGATTAATAGAACTTTCATTCTTCCTTAATATCATGGAGAGCTTGTTTCAGTTTGATCTATAATGGTTTTCCATATAAACCCGCAACTTACAAAAAATCGACTTTTGTTGTTTAGACCATATTTTAATTCATTGCTAGATTACTTTTTACAAATGTTATTATTTAATATGATGGACTTTACAACTTGAACAGTGTGGGTTCAATTCCCACAAAACTAACATTCTTCTTTAAAATAGCTGGAATTCCTTTAGCTCGATTTAAAATGTTTTTCCATATAAATTCTTTAAGAATCGACAGTGAATATTTCAAATGTTTTTCCATATAAATTCATTAATAACTGATAGTGAATATTTTAATGTTAAATTCAAAGAATTCTCAAATTTCCAACCCATCTAATAAGCCAGGGAATTGAACATATATTTTGCATTAATAGTATGAATTCAACATTTGAAAATATATTTTCACACACTCACTCTCTACCTCCCCTCTTTGTATTCCTTTCTCTCACTCCCACACTGTCACACACTAGAAAGAGTGGTACATTGCAAGGAAAGGCATGGTAAGGTAAGAAATTTCCTTGAACGAGACCTGGAAAGGCATGTAAATACCTAGACCTAGACCTAAAATTAGAATATGACATATACCTATACCTTGCTTCATCATGCCTTAGACTCCCACATTCACTCCCTCTCTAGATATGCCCTCTTCGACTCTCTATCCCTCTCTCTCTCTCACTCCATGTATTTCTCTCTCTCGTAACTCACTCTCTTTCCCTCCCTCCCCCC
>JZKD02S1716666.1:575426-597503 GCA_000966675.3 Picea glauca | reverse complement strand
AGACATGTCAAGACCTAGACCTATACCTAGACATAGAAAGACCTAGACATGGAAAGACCTAGACCATGAGCTAGACCTATATCATGACCATGACATAGATCATGAAATAGACCTAGATCTATACGTAGACCTTGACCTAAACCATGATATAGAGTTGTATATAGACTTAGACCATGACCTATACCATGACCTAGACCTATACAATGAACATGACCTAGATATTGACGTAGACCATGACCTAGACCTCCCTAGCTCCATCTAAGCCGATGAATAACCTATAATCAACCCTTAACCCCCATCCACACTCGAGCCTTGATTTCACTATGCATATACCTCTTGTTAAATTCCCCACAACCATTTCACCCACATCACCCACATCTTGGCGCTCCAACCATTGTTCTATGCTTCAAAACACTTTCAATCCTAAGCCCTTAGGTCCTAGTTGTCCCCATACCTTTATACATATTTATTCATAAATATATTTTTTCTACAATAAATGCTATATCTCTTGAATTAAGAGTTTGTACGTGATCTTGTGACTTTAAAGGCTTGTAATTGTTTCTCATCTATTCTCTACAAGAATGCATGTGTCTTCCTAGAAAATGCACACACTTTAGTGCGCATGCATTCTAGGAACGCACACGTGTTCCTTTTGGGTATTTTTTTGTGCCAAGCACACTCCAATACCTCATCTATATCAATCCTGGAAAAGAACTCACAACATATGCATATAAAATAATGCACACAAACATGTTTTTCTTATTTTAGACTTTTTGTTTAATTCATACAAAAATTTTTGCTATTCCAATACCATTATGGGAAGAATTGGAAGACAAATTTCTCCAAGTGGAATTGGAATTATTGTTTGTGTCTTCTTGTGTCTCCTTGGAATTGGAATACAAATTTGTCCAACTGGAATTGTTGTTTGTCTCTTCTTGTGTCTTCTTCGAATTGGAAGATAAATTTGTCCAATTAGAATTGTTAGTTCTGTCTTATTGTGTAATACCAAGAAAAATTTTTCAAATTGGAAGTGTTATTTATTTAATATGAAGACAAATTTATACAATTCGAATTGGAATCATTATATTTCTTCTTGTGTAATACCAAGAAAATTTTTTCCAATTGGAATTGGAATTATTAGTTGTGTCTTCTTTTGTAATGCGAAGAAAAATTTTTCCACTTGGAATTGTAATTGTTAGTTGTCCCTTCTTGTGTAATACCTAGACAAATTTGTGGTGGGTTTATTGGAAGCCAATTTTAGTGTAGGCTTTTAGAAGATGGAAATCCAATTTATAGAGGAATATAAGCCACTGTTGTTTCTCCTCCATCACCATAAGTGGAGTGTAGGAGTTTAGTAGAGAAAAATACATCTTGTATCTCATCAAGATAGCTTGTTGTGGATGACCATATGATGGAAGATTCACTTGGATCTGATTATACAATGGGTTAAACTCGAGACGCAACTAGTGTAAAAAATTGTGGTGAAGAAGTTTATGTGGTGCAACCTCTTGTTGGAAAGTCAGACATCCAAAAAAATGGTCAATCCCATGTCCACTCTCCTCCCATAATTTATCCACCAATTATTGAATGGGAAATAATTGCATCATTTTTAACTCCACATCGGGATGGTCAAGAGTTCCATAATAGGGGTTCATCGTCCCCACCGATATTGACCATTGTGTGGAAAAGAACTCCTAAGTGAATTTAGGCTGATGAAAGTGGTCTAACATCACTTGAAGTTAGGCTACATAACCATACTATTCATCATGATTCTTATAAAATCATTAAAGAATATTTTCAACCAAATCCGAAGCTACTAAATGTCAATCATTTTTGGCTTTCTTAAAATCTAGAATTTTGACTATTGTTAGGATAATTTAAGGCATTATTTAATAGTTAAGGCACTATTGTTCAACATGTCTTGTCAAAATCAATTGTTAGCAAGATCACAAGAAAAAATCATTTTCTACAACAAATCTCTCATTTCATGAAATGAAATGTCAAAACCCTTAGAAACTATTCTCATAGATGAGATAACCTTGACACAGGTGTCCCAACATATTTGTTGGTCATCACTGGTAGGATATCTCATTACAAAATGAAGTTAATTGGAGCAGTTAAGGGACTAGTAAAGGATTTCCGACATGAAAACACTAACCCTTGTTCCAACCAAAAATATGTACTAAAATTGAGAATGGGATCTAGGGACCGTGAACCCCATATTAAATTTTTTATTTACATTGCACATATATAATTGTAAGAGAGAGATTCAGGATACTACATAGTGCACTTAACTTGGTCCAAAGATATTTCCATAAATGAAAGAAGGCCTTGGTATGTTCAAATATACACAATTCATAAGACATGTTGTTGTATATATCACATTGAGTATGGCTATTATTATGACACACACACACACACACACACACATATATTTTATTTTATTTTCATTTTTTGCATAACACCGTTTTGTAGGAATGCTCAGTTATATTGTCATCATCATAATCTAGAGGCTTTATTCACAACATCCTTTGTAATAGGCCAAAGGGTTGTACATTTTATCAAAATATTTTCTATATGGGACATGTCCTAGGTGTAGTAGAATGACATTACTGAGCAAGTGCATCCATGTAAGAAAGAGTATCAATTGGGCAGTAAGGAGGTTGCCTTGTAGAGATTTACATATGTCGCATATGATATTGAAGGGGGACAAGAAAGAAAAAAAACAAATTGGTGACTTTTCAGGTATGATTATGTAACTTCATGAAGGACTTCGTCAAAAATAAATGAAAATAAGTTGAACATGTGTGTGTGGCTCGATGGTAGGACAATCATTTTAAAATATGCAGAAATATATTTCTTGTTGGTATTTTGCTATCAATGGTTGATTTTGCTAAGAACTACACCGTTCAAATGAAAAATGAGATTCAAAGCTAATAGTATCACTCAGATTAGGTTAACATAAGGGTCCATATCACATACATGCATGGGCCAGATAGTAACAAAGAAAACAAAGTTATATTGAAGGAGTATCACTTCTACATAAGCGATGATCGGTGCCATGACTAAGCTTACATACAAAATTTATTTCAGTTGTTTAACAATCACCTTAAGGAGAAGAACATACAAATGGATCTTTACATTGTATTTGGTGAGATGGTTGAGCATGTTAGTTCAAAAATGGTTGTGTATTTCAATAGTTATGTATGTTTCACAAAAAACTCAAGGTACCACACATTTTGAACTATTTTGTGTCCAAGCATGGGAAAGGGGAGAATGATGAAGCAAGTGCATGCATAAAAGAGAATTCTGTAGGAAATAAATGAATTTGAAAAACACTTCCCTCATTCAATCTATGAAATCCATTGTGGAATGGTCTTCTTTAGTAACAAGAGAGGGAATAGGAACCCGTGAAGACTAATCACATGGGAAAGGACATGTACATAGATATTTTTTGGAGATGGTATATGTATATTGATCATAGTTGCATGAATGAAAAAAAATCTAGAGAACTTGTGGATTCCATTCGGTTAGAACATTAGACAATTCAATAGTTGAAGTATGTATGAGAAAACTCTCTTTCTTTTGTGGTCCATGTAGTAGTAAATAATTGGATGACTATGAATCGACATATTGGGTCGATAGATGGGATTGTGTATCACTCTCCACTAGTCAATGTATAACTATGGAATTATTCTAGTTGGAGGAGGACCAATCAATTATTTCAACAAATTATGATCATGTCCTAGATCTTGTACTGCTAGGTTCATTGAATCCTTCTATTAAATTTTGAATAATTAACATCAATGTTTTAATATTTTTTCATTTAGTGGAATCACATTTTGGTACTCAATTTTTTGTAGGGAACATATACGCAGTGGTTTCCCCAAGAAAAAATGAATGGGGCACTACTTATTGCATGGCACGATGCTTATAGGGAAAGCATACCATCAGGTGCTCAGTAACAAACTCTGAAGGTGTTGAATTTATGAATGGGTCAATGGTTATTAAAGGAGAATATATAACATGGGATGAAAGAACAAGAAATAAATGTGGTTATGTATTTCAATATTATAAACCAGGTCAATTCATATACCACTTTACAAACTTGGTTATTGGTACAAACCTCCAACTATAAAAAATGTTAAGTAAGAACTCATCAAATGTATGATACTTCTTATTTTACTTTGAGCACAAGAAGTTAATGGATACCATCAATATTAGAAGTGATTCTAATGGTCTACTTGAATAACCATAGGTAGGTAAAAGGAATAATTTTGGATTCATTTTATGGTTGTTATGGTATTCTAGTATTTCCATGCCTTTACTTTCCTTGTCATGCCATGTCTTTCCTTGCCCTGTCACACCATGCCATGTAATTCCTTATGTTTCCATGCTATTCCTTGTCTTTCCTTCACTTTCCAAGCCTTGCATTTCCTTTACATTCGTTGACTTGCCTTGCCATGCCACACCATGCCTTTATTTTCCTTGCCTTCACTTTCCTTAAATTTCCTTCACTTCTGATGCCTTCACTTGTATTTCCTTCGCTTTCCATAAATTCACTTTCCTTTTATTTCCTTCACATTCCATGCCTTCAATTTCCTTTCCTTCCCTTTCCATGCCTTCAATTTCATTTCCTTCCCTTTCCATGCCTTCACTTTCCATTTGTTCACTTGCCTTGTCTTGCCTTCACTTTCCATGGCTTCACTTTCCTTTCCTTCACTTTTCATGCCTTCACTTTCCATGCCATGCCATGCCTTATGTTCACTTGGATTTTATTTTCCTGCCTTGCCATTTCTTTCCTTTGCATTCCTTGCCTTTCCTTTTGTTCTTTTCGATTCCTTTCCATGCCTTTCCCAGCCATGCCATGCCATGCCATGTGCCTTCCCTTTACATTCCTTGCCATTCATTTCCTTCACTTTCCATGCCTTTTGATGCCTTGCCTTGCCTTGCCATGGTTTTCCTTTCATTTCCATGGATTTCCTTTCCTTACCATGCCATTCTATTCCTTTCCTTTCCATGTGTTGTCTTTTCTTTCCATACCTTGCCTTTCCTTGCCTTGCCTTTCATTTCCATGCCTTCACTTTCCATGCGTTGTCATGTCATGCCTTAAATTTTAATACCTTCACATTCCATGCCTTGCTATACCTTCACTTTCCATCCCATGTCTATCCTAACAAGGTGTTAAATTTTCAAACATATATAATAAGGACTGAGAAAAACCCTAGTACTAGAGATACTCCAACAAACAATTTTCTATTCAAAAAAATGATAGCGGAGGTGCATTAATATATTAAAGCTAGTGCTTTGGATCCAATGAAACTAACGGTTCATCCATCCGAGTCCCAGTTTGAGTTTTATCACGGGTTGAAACTCGCCTCCTCAAGCAATTCAGGGACATGTGACCAATTTGGTCCATAGGCATAAAATCCAAAACGAGTAGCATAACGAAATTTTGTAAGATCCCACAAGTATATTTTTTTAAGGCCCATGTGACTACACTACCCTGTTACACATAAAATTCCTCACTTTGACAATTTCAAATTCTCATTATCATAATTTTTGTAAGTTTCACACTTTTGTCGCAAGTGTCATAAGTGTCGCTTTCTCTTTTTGTAAGTGTCGCTTTCTCTTTTCATAAGTGTCAAATCATGAACAACACCATGAAAACACTTGATAAAACCCTTAAAACATGTTAGAAGAGGAATCCCCATCATATGATAGTCAGAACATGTGTTTTTCTATGGAAATTACTCATCTTGGAAACTTTTTGGAAGATCAACGCTCCCTTACTCATATATAGGGAGTGCTAGTGCTCCTTGTCCATTTCACAGGGAGAATTGTAGTGCTTTGTTTTGAATTATAAGGGAGCACCGAATTGGTTGGGAAAATATTGGAAGAAATCCCTTTTTCTTCTAAAGATAGTTATGGATGGATCAAGTTGGTTTGGCTCAAGTCTAACTCCTAGGTTGCATGTAAGGGATATATCACAACTTTTGGAACCATATGCTCAAATAATTCCAAATATTCCCAAGGTAGTTGAGACTCTCAAAAGCCTATAAATGGAGGGATTCTCATAAAGAACAAGGAGGAAAAATCAGCAAAGCATTTTATTTTGATTGTGGGTCTTATGAGCAAGGGTTGGACGAGGAGGACTTGGAGAAGATGTTGCAACATCATATAAAGATTGTAAGTTTCCTTTTGAGGTTATAATTAATATACTTTGCCTATTTCCTTCTAGTATGTGCTTACATGTACTTGTCTCTGCTTGCCTTAATCTTCATAGATCTATTGATTAGGTCTAATCCATTAGAGTAGGAGATATTTGTTTGTTCCTTGTTTTTCGTTGCAGGTACTGTTTGAAACTCATAGATTGGAGCATCTTGGACAAACTTTGAAAGTGAGGTACATCATACTCTCCCTCCTTCTCTCTTTTTCGATGGATAAAATGAGTCTATAGGAATGGTAGTGTCCAAAGGTAGTTTTCTGTCTTGGTAGAGGGGTATGTAATCCAAGGGAAAGTTCACATGTCCTCAAGGTAATATTTATGTAACATACCCAAAAATTTCTAACACAATGTTCTTGAAAATTGACCTCCTCTTCAGAAATTGCACTATGCCTCGTTGAGTAAAACCCTAGTTCCTGAAATACTCCAAAAAATGGTTTTTTGGTCGATGGAATGATAACCGAGGGGCTCTACTAGCTGAAAATAGAAGCTCCATATTTAATTCAACTGATGGTTCATCCATTTGAGTCCCAATTTTAGTTTTTTCACATGTTGTAACTCGCCTCCTCAAGCAATTCAGGGACATATGGCCAATTTGGTCTTGGAGAATAAAATACAAACCATGCAACATAATGAAGTTTTGTAAGCTATCAAAAATCTGTTTGGCCAAGGCCCACATGACTACAACACCCACAAACTACCGACATAGTGTTCTTGAAAATCAACCTCCTTTCAAAAATTGCACTATGCCTCATTGAGAAAAACCCTAGTATCGAAGATACTCCAACAAATGGTTTTTTGGTCGATGAAATGATAATGGAGGGGCTTGACTAGTGGAAACCTTCTATTTGAGATCTAATGCAACTAACATTTTGTCCATCTGAGTCTCAGTTTGATTTTTATTGCAACTTGCAACTTGCCTACTCAATCCATTCATGGACATGTTTCCAATTTGGTCTGACGGCATAAAAACTGAACTAAGCAACATAAAAAGGATCTGTAATCTTCTACAAGACCTTTTGACCAATACCCATGCAACTGTACCACCCACAAATTCCTGACATAGTGTTCTTGAAAATCGACCTCCTCTTCAAAAATTGCATTATGCCTCATTGAGCAAAACCTAGTTTCGAAGATACTCCAAAAAATTGTTTTCCGATCAATAGAATGATAGTGGAGGGGGCAAAGTGGCTGAAACCTGATGCTCTAGATCCAATGAAACTGATGGTTCATCCATATGAGTCCATGTTTGAGTTTTATCGTGAATTTCAACTCACCTCCTCAAGCCATTCAAGGACATGTGGACAATTTGGTGTTGGGGCATAAAATCCAAAATGATCAGCATAACATAGTTTCATAAGCTCCCACAACTATGTTTGGCCAATCCCCACAAGAATACACTACCCACAAAATCCCAACACAACTTTCCTGAAAATTGACATCATCTTCAGAAATTACACTATGCCTCATTGAGAAAAACCCTAGTGTTGAAGATACACCAACAAACCATTTTTTGATGGACAAAATTATACCAAAGGGGAACCACTAGGTAAAACTTTGTGCTCCAGATCCAATTTAGTTGATGGTTCATCCATTTGAGTCCCGTTTCTATATTTATCTCGAGTTTCAACTTGCCTCCTCAAGTCAATCAGGGACATGTGGCCAATTTGGTCAGGGAGCATAAAATCCAAACCGAGCAACATAATAGAGTTTCATAAGCTCCCTCAAGTTTGTTTGGCCAAGGCCCACATGACTATACTACCCTCAAATTCCTGACACATTCTTCTTGAAAATTGACTTCCTCTTAAGAAAATGCACTATGCCTCATTGAGCAAAACCCTAGTGTCAAAGATACTCAAACAAACAACTTTCTTGTCAAAAAAATGACAATAGAGGGGGCCCACTAGATGAAACCTGGGGCTCTGGATCCAATGCAACCAATGGTTCTCCCATCTGAGTCTCGGTTTGAGTTTTATTGTGAGTTGCAACTCACCTCCTCAAGCCATTTAGGGACATGTTGGTATGGAAATGCAACGAAATTCAAGGAAAGGAAAAGCAAGGAAAGGCAATGAAATTCAAGGAAAAACATGACAAGGCTAAGCATGGCATGACATTGCAAGGTAAGGAAAGGTCTAGTTCTAGGTCTAGGTCTAGGTAAATCCTAATAATTATGATAATCCATGTTTGAAAACTATGAAGATACCTTAGATATATGAATAAAGAGAGATTATGTTATGACATTGAAATTCTCGTGCAATTAATTTTATCTAATATTTATGGGATAACAAGTTGTATAATTACATGTTAAATGAATCATTTGATTGTAATTCTTACGTATTAAAATTATTAATTTATTACAAGCATTATTTACGTATTAAACTTGTTAATTTACATATTAAACTTGTTCCTTTAGATATTAAACTTGTTCATTTATGTATTAAGATTTTTCATTAGGTAAGGCATGTCATGTCAAGTGAAGGAAAGGAAAGGCATGGCATGGAAAGGCATGGTTTGGAAAGGAATGGGATGGGAAGGAAAGGCATGGAAAGGGGAGGAAAGGAAATACATGACATGGCATGAAAAGGAATCGTATGGCAAGACATGGCATGGCAGGACATGGTATGGAAAGGCATGACATGGAAAGGAAAGGAATGACATGGAATGGAAAGTCATGGAATGGAAAGTGAAGGAAACGAAAGGCATGGAATGGCATGGAATGGTAAGGCAAGGAATGGGAAGGCATGGCATGGAAAGTGGAGGAAAGGAAATGCATGGCATGGCAGGGAAAGGCAAGCCAGGCCATGAAAATACATGGAAAGTGAAGGAAAGGAAAGGAATTACATGGAAAGGCAAGGCATGGAATACCTTTCCTTCATGTTCCTTTCCTTCACTTTCCTTTCATGGCCTTTCCTTCACGACATGGGATACCTTTCCTTCAATTCATGGCATAACATGCCAAGGATACCATACCATACCATACCATAACAAGGTAAGGCATACCATACCATATCATACCATGGCAAGGCAAGGAAAGGAAAGGAATACCATACCATACCATACCATACCATGCTAAGGATACGATATGACACCATACCATGGCAAGGAAAGTAAATGAATAACGTACCATACCATACCATAAAAAGGCAAGGCAAGGCATACCAAACCATACCACACCATTCCATGGATTCGAAAGGCAAGGAAAGGAAATTCATACCATAGCATATCATAGCATACCATGGAAATTCAAGGTGAGGAAAGGAGAGGAAAGGCATACCATACCATACCATGCCATACCATGGCTGGGCAAGGCAAGAGAAGGCATATGATACCATACCATACAATACCATACCATACCATGGAAAGGAAAGGAAAGGTATACCATACCATACCATAGAAAGGAATACCATACCATGGCTTGGAAAGGCAAGGAAAGACATACCATACCATTCTGTACCAAGGATACCATACCATACCATACCATACCATACCATACCAAGGAAAGGCAAGTCATACCATACCATACCATACCATATCATACCATTCCAAGGATACCATATCATACCATACGAAGCCAATAATACCATACCATACCATACCATACCATACCATACCATACCAAGGCAAGGCAAGGCTAGGAAAGGAAAGGAAAGGCTAGGAAATGGTAGGTAAGGCTGGGCAAGGCTAGGAAAGGAAAGGTATTATTGTAAATACATTGTCATGCCATTCCATGCCATGTGATTCCATGCCTTTCCTTTCCTTCACTTTCCATTCCATTTCATGCCTTCAATTTCCATGTCATTCCATGTCTTTCCTTTCCTTTACATACCATTCCTTGCGTTTCCTTCACTTTCCATGCCATGCCTTTCCTTTCCATGCAATTCGTTATCTTTCCATTCCAAGCCATGCCTTTAATTTCCTTCACTGTCCATGCCATGCCTTTCCTTTCCATGCCATTATTTTCCTTTCCATGCCATGCCTTTCCTTTCCTTGTTGTGCCTTTCCTTTCCTTTCCTTGCCACGCCATGGATTTTCATGCCATGCCTTGTCATTCCATGCAACACCTTTCCATGCCATGCCATTTCATTCATTCCCATGTCATTCATTCCCATGAAAATCCTTGCCATGCCATGCCTTCCCATGTCATGCCTTGTCTTGTTGTCACTTTCCATGAAATGCCTTTCCATGCCTTGCCTCACCATGCCATGCCATTCCATACCATGACTTTCCATGCCATGCCATGTCATTCCTTCACGTTCTACTCCATTCCATGTTATACCTTTCCTTTCCAGGCCATGCCATGTCGTTTCTTTCCATTCATTTCTTTAACATGCCTTGCCTTGCCATGCCATGCCTTGCCATGCCATGATTTTCCTTGATATTCTTTTCCATGCCATGTCATGTCTTTCCTTTCCATGCCGTGCCATTCCATAGCCCTTTTCCCTATGACACATGGAGTCAATATTTTATAGATTTATTTCTATGGAAACTCCCCCCTGGACATTCTTCCCCATGTTATGCTTAACAATCATTTTATTTGTTTATATTATATTTTATGATCCCTTTTTTTTACACATAACATTATAGTTAATCATGAGTCTTATCGTGATAGTGGTACCTTCAATCTAGCCCGCAACTAGGACTTTCAGATATTCATTATTTTAATCTTAGCTCATTTTCCTTTGGATCCATACTTCAAATATTTACAAGTCATCTTACATATTTACAATACTACTATGTCATTACACCACATTCATTATTTAATATAATACAACTTAGAGGTTAAAACTAGAGAATTACATTCCATTCCTCCTTGGAATTGCACTTAACTTGGTATTGTCTTTGTATCCCAACATGATCCAACAAAGATACCACGTATCTTCAATTACAATGGTAATATTTCCATTGTAACTTGCAGGGTTTCCTTGAGGAATTTTTCCATGGAATACATACAATCACATAGGAGAGGACAACAATTTTCCTTGTAACCATTCAAGCTAGGCCCACTTGAAACACACACAAATATAATATCCTAATCAGTTAGTTGAAGAAATTTTTACATCCAACCCATTTCAAGGCAAAGATCATACAAAGGTATAAAATAGATTCAACTCCATGTAGATTCTCTTTTGGTTAGGAGTACATGTTGTATTCTATAGGAATTTACCCTAGCTTCCATTCAAAGAGTCTGAGGAAGAACATGTAGGGATTCCTCGAGGATATTTTCCAAGTAAATATGTAACATAAATCTATATTCATCATCAATCCACCTTCCTATCATGCTCATAGTAGTTACATGACTTATTGAATAGATAGAAAGATATTCATATCCACCACCATCACCATTATTAAGCAATTCAAAAATACATTTAAATAAATAATATAAGATACTGAGAAAAACCACTAAAAATTATTATAATAAAGTTTCATATATAGAAAATTGCACCTATCCCACCATGTCTTTTATGACCTTATCCTAGACCATGTTGTCCTTAACAATGATTTTATTTGTTTATATTATATATTATGATCCTTTTTTTTGCACATAACATTCAAGTTTATCATGAGACATATCGATATAGTGGTACCTTCAATCTATACCACAACTAAGACTTCAAGGTATTCATTATTTGAATCTTAGCTCATTTTCCTTTGGATCCATACTTAAAATATTTATAAGTCATTTTACGTATTTACACCAAGGGGCCATGTAACACATCCCACATGTCTTGAGAATTGATAACACTACTATCACATTACAACACAATCCCGATTTAATAGAATACAACTTAGAGGTTATAACTAGAGAATCACATTCACTTCCTCCTTGGAATTGCACTAACTTTTGTGTTTTCTTTGTATATTAAAATGGTCCACCAAAGATACCATGTCGCTTCAATTGCAATGGTAACATTTCCATTGTAACTTGGAGGGTTTCCTGAAGGTATTTTTCCATGGAATACATACAAAAACAAAGGAAATCCAAGGGATGCATCTCCACATTTTTGGATGACATCCTTGTAAAGTTGTCAACACAAAATAGTGGGCCTAATTTTATAACCCTAAACTACACCAAAAATGCATACCAGGCATCAAGCCATCTTACTTGTTATCTTTGCAAAGACATCATTGAAAAACTCTTCTAAAAACCATTGTTTTTAAGGTGTACGTGCCCTACACAACTATTTCCCATGTACACATGCTTTCTGCACCACTACAACTTGCGTACACTCACAAAAAATTGTGAAAAATGAAAATTGAATATCGATACGGGTTTCTGGGCCGTTACTTAACTGTTTGACATCCCATAGCCAGTCACCCCAACCATTACTATCTCTTTTGGCCTATTAAAGAAGGTGTTGGGGGCCCATTCCAATAAGAAGCATGAGAGCATAGAAACTCCTCCCAATTCAATATTCCCCCATTGCCCCAATATTTTGAAACCACATTGTGCATTTGAGCCAAAATTCCTTCTTCCTCCTTTGCAAATCCTTTCCATTTCCCTAGAGAGAAATGAAGAGGAGAATAACACGTGGAAGCAGTTGGTGCATGGTGAAGAAGATCCTAGGACCAAGTTCGAGGAGCATTGTCAGTCTCATGTTGTAAATGACTTTTGTGAGATTAATATAAAGAAGTTCATTTTCCGTCCCTCCAAATGACATCTTAAATCTTTATGATTTTCTTACATTTCTTGGTTATGATGTCTAACCCACTAATCCATATATAGAATGCATGCTTATAGTTTTTTTTTGTCTTTTGGTGAATGTAGGTCAGCTTTGGGAGGAGATTTGTAGTTAGGAAACAATCAAGTGCAAAGGGATCAACACCAGACGTGGATTTTAAGGTATGCCTACCGGATCGAACCTGTACTTTTTATTTTATGTGTGATTGTTGGATAACGTCAGGATAGTTGATAAAAAGTAGGAGACTTTAGATGGTTATATCTGCCTACATTTTAGAACCCTGGTGTAGTCCATAGAGGGGTTTTCCTGCTATAGCAGAATTGGTGACCATACTGGGGAAGCCTCTAGGGTCTTTGGGGATATTTATTTTGGGTGTTTGAATCAATTTACTCACTGTTTTTGAGTTTCTGTAAGCTTTTGTATCTTTAAGGGATGTTGTTATTCCATACTAGTACTCCCTGCCTTTACTTGACTGTTGGTTTTCATCTTTTTGAGAAGTTACAGAGGTGTAAGGGGCCTGTAGTGGGCCTATGTGCATTCATATGCACCCTACCTTTGGAAAACCCACGTACATACGCTGGTTTTTGAAGTGTTAGTAGCGTGCCTATGTTGAGAAAATTTTTTTAGAAGATGCAGTCATCCTCTTCCCTATTAGAAGTCACACTTCTTAAGGTTTTTATTGATCTATCCCTAGTCTCTGTTATAGCAGTATGTACCCTTGGTCTCACCTCAACATAGATTTCTTTGCATCAAAATATTTCTTGTGTTTCCTTTGATAAGGTTTTTAGACAAGTTTGTGAATCTGCTTTGATCTGCCTATTTGGTATTGTCAACAACTCCCTGCAATCTATGATTGGGCCTGAATTCATTTCTTGGTTTTGACTTGTCGTTATTTTTCCCTCTTTTTCTTTAGAAGAAAAGAAAAGATTTCATTTTCAAATTTCTTGTTTTGAAGCATAAAACAATAAAAAAAAATATTTGATTTCTTTTTTTGGTAAACCACTTTAGGTTAGTTTCTTCATTTACTAAGGAAAAAGAAAGTTTTCTTAAGTTCTTTACTTGAATTCTTAGGACATTAAGTAGTTTTTCGTCGCGCGAAATCTTGTTTTAAGTTTTTCTTTTCAAAGATCTGAGAAAAAGTAGTTATGAAAAGTTTGGTTAAAGAATTTAAATTGACAAATCTTTATTTGTGAAGAAAGAAGTACTTTTGTTTCTAGTATCATCTTATGCTCTCCTCTTTCATCTCTTAAAACAAAAAACATAATTGGTTTCATTTCCATTCCTCTTGACTTAAGACAACCACTAATATTAACGATTAATTAAAAGTCATTAGAATTTGTGTTTGTAGGTTCCATCAATGCAGTCTAGGCTAGAGCCTTGATTTAGGATTGGAGAGGAAACTCTTCAAGGCTACAATAACAAACACAAGAGTTTGTGCTAGGGAGTTCTTGAAATTCTAGTAATCATGAAATTTATCCAGGACCCCCCTCTATCACAGGGTCTAAACATGAGGTTGCGTAAGGAAAGGTAGCTGAGATAACCCCTCTAAAGCTAGACGAAGCATAGTGGGGAATGCATACAAAGGGCTTATCTTGGGATTTCATTGATCACATTTTTCACGGAGCTTTGTGGGTCTTGAATCCGTTCGAGGTCCTCAGGCATATTCCAAAACACTTTCTTTTGATACCCTTGATAGGTTTTGGGTTTGATACCCTGCTCATTGCGGTCCACTCGATTATTGACTGTACCCTCTTGGTGATTGTTCACGCACTGGAAATCTAGTTTCCTTTATCTTAGTCACTTACATAGGTGACTGCAAGGGTATATCGTGGTACCTAGGGAAGGCATCGGGCCACATTTTGCAGAGTATACCTGGAGGGTGATTCTGTATTCGATTTGCACTTGCACCGGTAAGTTTCTCTAGTGTTGGTTGGTGTAACTGTTCTTCCAACTAGCTAATGATCTGCATGTCTTATCTCATAGGATAATTTTCTAGTGTGTGTTGGTCCTTAAAATGTTAATATAAATCCCGAGTGTGTCATTGATATTCTCACACTGTGGAGGATCAGGAGCTTCACTGATCACGAAGGCTTCTTGGCTTGCCACTAGTTAATATGGAGCCACCCCCACCACTTCTAAGGTGAAGACTAGACCAACAAGGGTCTTTTCAGGCAACTGGGACACGGGAAACTGAGCTCGAACCATCTCTGAGAGGAGAACATTTGATTCCAGAGGAACCAACCATTGTCGACCTCAGAGTGAAAGATCTTGGTCCTTATAGCCCTCTGATCACTAATCTACCAGTGCCCATGATCATACAGGTTCACCCTTACGAGCGTTAGGTACTGTCACAAACAACGATGACAACAAATGCTGCTACTTCTTCAGGGAATACTCATACTCCCTCTATGACTGTCACTACAAGGGGTTGTTTGCCCCCTAACCAAATGTCATCGGTCCATACCACCATGGTCTCAACTGCCTATACCTTGGCTAATGGTCTGATTCCATATATGGTAGAGATCACTGCTCCTTTCACCCAGAGTGTGACAGGCCCTTTGTTCTCATATGGGATGCCTGGCTTCGATACAAACTCTATCCTTTCCTACTCCACTCTATAGAATTTAGGTCTGGGGGAAGGGAGCTCTAACACTCCTCTACAAGGATCCATGGGGGGCACTTCAGTTCCCTATAATGTTCTCCCTTATGGAGGGGGCCATATACCTCCTTCGTCCCCTTCGCTCGACGGTGGTCACCAACACTCCACCAGGCCGAACGTAAACTATAGTTTGTTTGGAGCAAGTAGTCAAGGAATTCCTTCATTCTAATAGGTTCGACATCATTCTCTTTGTTCGATGCATTTTCTAACAACGCATTCTCATTATCTTCCATCTCGGCCAAGGGAAATCCCATTTATGGAAAACAAAATCCTATGCATGGTACTATTCCTGCACATGGGACAAACTTAGGAATTCCTTCCTCACAAGGACCTTGGAATCCATGGTAGGGATCAGTTCCTTTGTCAAGGAGCCCGACCGGGGGAAACCCCTTCCATAACCAATGGAACCCCAGGCAAGGCTCAACACCTATGCCTGTTGGATCGGTAGGGGGAAACCCTTCCCAAAATCCTTGGAATGTGATGCAATGCCAACCCTTTATGTCCTATTATGGGAGTTAGCCGATGACGTCTCAATAAGAATAGAATCTGTATGCTGGTCATGACCATGGTTATTTCTAGAACCCTAGCCAACAACATAACTTTTCCTGGCAACCTGGTGCCAGCCAAACTCTAGGCTCCTTTTTCCTTGGTTATAATCAACAACCCAAATTATCATTTCTAGAAACTCTGCACTTGCCAGACTTTGCAAGGTTATTAAATGACCCCATCTATCATGATCCACGTTGGCCTCCCATGCCGACCAAGTTGCCTTCAGACATTCCAAAGTTTGAGGCCAAGCCCAACGAAGATCCAGATGATCATGTGACTGTCTTCCATTTATGGTGCTCATCAAAATATTTGAGAGACGACTCCGTCCAATTGCATTTGTTTCAATGAAATCTTATTAGAAGTATTTCGAAATGGTACATTGAGCTCGACCTCTCAATATATTCTTCCTTCGGTGAATTGGCAATGGCTTTCCTAAACCATTTCCAATTACCTGTGAGATACGACGTCGGCACCTAATTTCTGGCCAACTTTGAACAGACAAAAGCGGACCATATCTTAGATCACATCCGAGAATGGAGACGTCAAAAAAGTTTGATAAAAGTACCAGTCCCACCAACATTCCTTCCTGAGTGGTTCCTTAATTATTTGGTACCGTAGTTATCTAAATACGTCGCAACCTCGGGGGTCTTTTCAGAAGAAGAAGCGATAATGAGACCTCAACAACTAGAGTTGATTTAATCTCAATCTGGTTTTCTTTACGAAGTTTTTCCAGATGCACTATAGTCGATACTTGACAAGACCAGGCAAATATCTAGACCACATGCTGATGGTATTGCTCGTTCAGTGAAAACGAAGCCTGTTGATCAACTGTCGAATCATTTTCAACAATTTTCAATAGAGCAGACAACAGCCAACCAGAACATTGGTTCATTTTCTCCCCCTACTCAACTATCAGATCTACACAGTGTGCAATTGACAAACCTGAAGGCCACCCAGCAGCCTGACGGAAAGAAGAAAAAGAGAATGAAGGGTAAGGGGGATAAGAAGCCTACCAATAATGTTGGCAGGGGAAACACAAAAGAGAAGATGTTGAAGTATCTATCTAATATTTGCACGAAAGACCACTCGACTCACCAGTGCCCTCATTGTGTGGAGGCCTAGAAGTTATTGGCATATTAGCAGCTTGTCGTGTTAACGAATCCATTTCCACATGGGAAAAATTTAACTCAAGCCTCTTCGAGAGCGGAAGGGGGTAGTTAGGGACCCCCTCTATCTATGATTAATCCTTCATCCATGAATGTGTACATGATGAAAGGTAGCATTGACTTAACAACTAGGACACATGACTACAGAATTCTAAACACCTTTGAGAAGGGTAAAGAAGTCGAAAACCCATCTCTTTCTCTCTAGATTGAGAAGAAGTTGGGTGAAACAATGACATACATCCCAAAAGGTGCATTCAAGAAAGCTTCCCACAACCCAAACACTAGGGGCGCCCAAAATTACTCTGTGGTAGAGGATTTGTCACAAACCCCTTGTGTGATGTCTACTTTGGAAGTCCTCCAGAGCTACCCTTCCCAAAGAAAGTCTTTGTTAGTTTCCTTAGGATCTGTTGAGACTTATAATCTAGGAACGATCATGCTTGATACTACCAACTTAAAACCTTGTCTTCCTTACCACGTGGAGTTTCATATAGTAGTGGCTTACACCATGAAAACTTTTACTTGGAAAACTTTTTGCACGATGGTTGATGAGGGATCCTCGAAATGCATGATGTCTTTGGCGTCTTGGAAGGCCATTTTGCAACCCATTTTGTCTCCGTCACCTATTATTCTTACCACTTTCGACGGTCATTTGTTCCGACCATATGGAATCATCCCCTCTTTCCCCATGTAGTTCAGGGGGAAGACCGTGTGTGTCAAGGTTGAAGTGGTCGATGCATCTCTCAACTACAATGTCTTGTTAGGAAGGATTTGAAACTATGCTATGCAAGAAGTGGTCACGACATTTTTCTAGGTCTTGTTGTTTCCACACGAGGGTTAGATCGTGTCCATTGATCAGTTATCCTTCTCTCGTCCTGACCCTTCATCGGGGGTATCCATAGTCCCAATGATTGATAACCCTCAGCCTAAAATATTCAACGTAGGGGTTGGTTTGTGCCCACATTTGATGGGTACTTTCTATTACCCGCCTCTAACTAACAATGTCCATTACATGTCGACTGTCCCCGACTAGCCTAGGGCTGAAATATTTCAAATATTATCATTTCGCATGACTTACTTTAATGATACGTGGACTCTTCCTTCCCCATCAGCT
This sequence comes from Picea glauca, assembly GCA_000966675.3. Taxonomy (NCBI): domain Eukaryota; kingdom Viridiplantae; phylum Streptophyta; class Pinopsida; order Pinales; family Pinaceae; genus Picea; species Picea glauca. The sequence continues at coordinate 579,112 of JZKD02S1716666.1, read as the reverse complement.
ATGATGGAAGGGATAGGGAACCATGTCATGTCCATGCCTTTGTCCATGATAGAAATTGTGTACTCTATAGTCCAACAGTATTCCACCGACCCCTATCCAACTCCCACATAAGAGTTAGACAAGGCAATTATTAAGGCAATGACTAGTCCAAACAGACCCTAGGATGATCTCCATCACAGATCTTATTTTCTCCCAGAGTTAAGAATAATTGAAGTAGGAGAATTCACTATGACTATGACTACATATAAGGCTTGTCCTATCAATCCTTTGTACACACACGCTATTTACGCTGAAGGAAATATGGAAAAAATCACTGCACCGATACCTATTGATATCTCCATAATCGCCAACGTCAAGGAGAATATATTCAATGGAGAAGATTTCTCCCTCGAGGATATTTTAATCTACACAGAGTTATTTAAAGAATTATGCAATGTGTTTTCCTGGTCTTACGAGGAAATTCCGAGCATATATCCAAGAATCGTTGAACATGAAATCACAACATATCCTAATTCCAAGCCGGTCTGGTAGAAGCTTCGTCCAGTTAATCCCAGGAAAGCAACAACTATTAAGGCTGAAGTAGAGAAACTACTCAAAGTTGGTTTCATCTGCCCCATTCAATTGACTCAATGGGTGTCAAATCTCATGCCAGTCAACAAAAAATAGGATACAATTCACGTATGTACGGACTTCCATGATTTGAACAAAGCCTATCGAAGGGATAATTTCCCCATGCCATTTATTGACCAAATAGTCGATGAATGTGTAGGTTGCGAGGCCTTTTCTTTCATGGATGGTTCTTTGGGATACAATTAGATACAGATCAAACCCAAAGACCAACACAACACCTCTTTCATTTGTCCATGGGGTACATTCTCTTATCGGAAGATGCCTTTTGGTCTGAAAAATGTTGGAGCTACTTTTCAACGGGCCATGTCTTTTTTCTTTCCATGACCTCAAAGACATAGTTGAGGCCTATCTTGATGATTTAGCATCACGATCTAGTAAGAGATTTGATCATCCATCAAACCTCTGACTTATGTTTGAGCGATGTCGCTACTACCATATTCACTTGAATCCAAACAAATGAAGTTTTTGCGTAATATTGGGTCATCTACTTGGTTTCATAGTTTCAACAAAAGGGATCATGGTCGATCCTCTAAAGGTTGAGGCAATAGTTTAGTTGCCTCCCCCATGCAAAATCCCTCAACTTCAGACTTCACAGAGAAAATATAACTTCTTATGACGTTTCATCACAAACTATGCCAAGATCACAAAGGTTTTCATGCCTTTACTCAAGAAGGATGTTCCTTTTCATTGGGACGAAGCTTCTCAATGCTCTTTCGAAGAATTGAAATGTTCCCTCATGTCTACCCCTCTACTTTGGAAACTCAATTATAATAAATTTTTCTTATTGTACTTGACCACTACAAAGTCAACCATTGGCATGGTATTGGTTCAGGAGGATGACTTTCTCTCAGAATATGTGATCTATTACCTGAGCCGAGGTCTGGTTCGACCGGAACTCAATTATTCCCATGTTGAAAAACTTGCATTGGAAACTGTTCATGTTGTCCAACGGTTCCATCATTATATCTTGTTTCGCAAGACCACCATCATTGTCGTTGTGAATCCGTTTCAATACATTTTGACACGATGTTTAATCGGTGGAAAGTTCAGCACATGGATATTTATCCTCCAAGAATTTGACTTGGATTTTTTCTCGGCAAAATCCAAAAGGTCATTGGTCTTCGCAGAACTCATTTTAGAACTTCCACTCGAATCAGGTGATGTTATACCCAAGGAGTCGCCTATCAAAGGAGACTTTTTTTATATTGTGTCTTTGGACCCCTGGTATGGAGATATACTAGTCTATCTCCAGACTTTGAAGTTCCCCACCTCTGCTTCTTGTGATGAGAATCATCGTATATGCCATTAGGCCAAGAACTATCTCATACTCGAGGACACTTTGTATCATTGAGGTGTAGATTGCATCCTTCGTTGGTGTCTCACTCATGAAGAAGAAAAAATCATGCTTAACGATTGCCACATAGGAGCATGTGGTAGTCATTTGTCTGAGTTGGAAACAACCCAAAATATTCTACAAGCCGGTTAATTTTGGCCGATATTAATCAAAGATTGTGTTGAATCTGTCAAGAAGTGCCACCCATGTCAGATCTTTTCTCTGAAGATGAGGAAACACCCCGCTCCCATGTTTCCCATCATCACAATTGGTCCCTTCACCAAGTGGGGGATTGATTATGCTACATGCAACCCTCCTTCTGCAAGGGGGCACCGTTATATAATCATAGTAGTAGACTACTTCACGAAGTAGGTCAAAGCTATGCCAACATTTAAATATGATGGTGAGACAACAACTCTCTTTTTGTTTAACCAGATAATAGCAAGGTTCAACATCCCGAGAGATATTGTCACTGACCATGGAAGTCACTTTCAGAAAAAAAATGGTGTCCAAGTTAATGTCAAATCTTGGGTTGAGGAAAGAACATTCATCACCCTAGTACCCACAAGTGAATGGTCAGGTGGAAGCTTTGACTAAATCCCTTAAGACTATTCTATAGTGAATGATTAATTCAGTCAAGTCAAATTGGCATTTGATTTTGTACTCAACACTATGGGCCTACCAAATGTCTATTAAGACTACAACTGGTTTCTCACCTTTTCAACTCGTGTATAGGATGGAAGCATTCTTGACTATTGAGTGCCAGATCCCATCTCTAAATTTGGTAGTATAGCTATTTCCAGACACTTCACCTCTTGAAGATCGTTTATTATATCTTGAGCAATGTCGTGATGCAACCTTGGATAACGAGGCTCACAAACAAAAATTAAAGATTCAGTGTGATCGGTTCATCCGTCCTCAGATTTTCTCTAAAGGCGACTTTGTCTTAGACTATGACCAAGATAAGGAACCCTAGGGGCGGGCAAGTTCAAACCCATGTGGGTCAGACATTTCATCATGAAGGAGGTTCTAAAGAAGGGTGCTTATCATCTGGTGGACTTTGAGGGAAATGGTTTGGCGAAGCCTAGAAATGGTATCTACCTCAAGAAGTATTACTCATAGGTTGGGTCGCCTTGGGTGACTTCTTGTAACATATGTATAGTCTTATACATTTTCTTTTTAGATTTTGTCTTTTTGGTTTTATGGACGTGTCATTTTTGATGTCATATTTGTCACTGTGGCAAATGTCAAGTGAATAATAGGTGTTTGTTGGGTTTGTGGATGGCACTAGCTGGCACACTCGGAGGCTTGATTCTGCAGCTTGGGTGATTTTCACACCTCAGGGCCAATTGCTATCTTTAGGAGGTATCTGTTTAGGTGACACCACAAACAATGTGACCGAATACAACACATTCTTAGAGTTTCTTCATGATGCTTTGTCACATGGTATCTCTCACCTTCGGGTCTACTTAGACACTCATTTGGTTGTGTCCCAGTTAGATGGAGTTTACCACATTTATGATCCTACTCTACACCGAAGGTTCCTTAGGGTATGCCTCTTAGAATGAAGCTTTGATTACATTACGTATATCCATGTTCTTAGGAGATTGAATCAAATCACATATACTCTAGCTAGTCATGCATTAGATTGGCATATTTCACACGTGTAAGGAAAAGCACACACAGGCACATGTAAATACATTTGTAAAATAGATGTAATTCA
>JZKD02S1716666.1:538065-560381 GCA_000966675.3 Picea glauca | reverse complement strand
TAGACCGAAAATATTTGTGTCTAATATTTTCTGAGTTTTGCATATTGCTGATATTTAATTTCTGCATTGAAAATGATGTTCATAATCCTCATGTTTCAGTTCTGAAATTTATTTTATGTTCAGAAATTTATTTTCTGTTATGTTTTTAGATGCTGAAACACCGTTGTAGCTTATGCTGAAACACTAAGCTGTAGCATAAGCTGAAACACAGTGCTGAGTAGATGCTGAAACACTGCTGTAACAGATGTTGAAACACTGATGTAGTAGATGCTGAAACACTGCTGTAGTAGATGTAAAACACTGTTGTAGCAGTTGTTGAAACACGGCTGTAGCAGTTGCTGAAACACGGCTGTAGCATATGCTGAAACAGTGCTGAAACTGAGTTTAACATTTAAATTTGACTGAAAAATCAGCGAGACTGAAACTGGGTGGGATTTTGAATTAAAATTAACATATTGTTCATTGGGTGCACCCCACACACAGGTATGTATCACATTTGATAAATTCACCATAGTCATTTCTTTATTTTATGGCATCATCAAATTTTTAATGTTCTTGTGTTTCTAGAGGATTTGGGACTAGGAAATGTCAGGGAATGTCCATATGAGATGGAAAATTCACCTGTGTCACAGGTATCATGTGTAGAGTTAAATATCATATAATTCTCAAATTCTTTATGTTTATGTTTTTTAAATTTTCTATTTGGTACTAATAGTTCAATTTTATTAATATGTATGCAGGATGTAGATATATTTTCTAGATATAGTACTATTTCACTGCCTCGGTACCAGGAAATTTCTTGTCGGTTACCTTTCTCCAAGCCTAGGGAATTGCAATGGCTTGTACATCCTATGAGGGTCCATCACAAACCACCCTCAGCATCAATATTATTGCACACATCCTCAGTGGATTCACATGCAAGGAATCCATCCACACCACATATTTTCTACCCACCCTCACCAACATTTCAATCGGTCCCATCAAATGAGAATTCCACAGTAGAGATTATCTTAGAGTAGGTTTTACAAGCTAGTGCTCCATCTTCAAGTGAATCTCCATTGAGGCCTAAGATATTCACAATGAGATAATGCGTTGATGATAATTTTGTATGTTTAATGAATTTGATTTTATGCATATTTGTTTAATTTTCCTGAATTGATACTTGTAAATGATGTAGGGTGGAATCACAGAGAGATTGGGGTTGTGGAGGGTAACAAGCTCAAGATTGACAATAGCATATGTGATGAGTAGTCTTATGTTAAATTACAAAGTATCATTTTGTATATCTATTAATTCATCGAGATAAAAATCTTATAATACTATTTATTCTTTGTGAAATCTCCAGAGTGTTGAAGCATGCCCAGGCATAGAACCTCTCGATTTGCTTCCTCAAGGAAGAGAGGAAATATAGATTTCAAGGATTCTCCTAACAGTGGCGAGGGTGGAAATGGTAAATTATTGAACAATTACTTTCATTTTGTATCTAGGCCACCATATGGATGTTTTTTATGTTAGGGAACTTGTTGTCTCTTTGTATATTGGGCACATGTTTCCATATTGTAAAAAATATACAACTTAGATGATGTTGAATATACATATGTATTCATTTCATGGCACATTTTTTATGAATCTCATTTTTTTTTTGGATTTTATGTTGATGAATATATGAATTTCAAAGTGTTTGAATTTGAAAGTATATGAATTTTATGTGTATTAATCCCTTGATTTTTGTTTAAAGTGATTATAAATACTTGCATTACGCATTAACGAATATATTATGGTGGAAACTATTGCTAAGTGCTAAATCCATAATCAATTAATGGTTCTTAAGTATAATTTATTCCTCATTCCTTATGAATTATTTGCATGAATGTTGTGGATATCCATATTCTAACTCGCAGCCAACAGTATGGTCTACTTCTTGAATTATCTTCATCTAAATCCAATGACAATCCACACTCAAATAGTGATCAATTGAAAATATTGTGACCTAAAAAATGACATATTACAATAATTTATTATAGAAATAAATTTTCTCGTTATCTTCTACATAGCTTATTCTCTTACTTATTCTCTTACCATAGCTACATGATAAAAGTATTTCTTTTCTCCTCTAGGTATAAGTCCTAGTATTCCTAGTCTCCTTAGGACAAAACCTTAACCCTAATCTTCCCTTGACATTCCTTTGAGAAGTCTAGTTGTTATTTTCTTAGTTGATTCAATCCATAATTTGACCATTTTCTAGGGAACACCCATTGTCCCCCTCTTGATATGCATGGCATATATAAAATCATTTCATTTATGTGTAACTATTCAAAAACACCAAAAATAATATTAAATGACTCATTAATGAACTCATGTTTGTTTATATTGTGTAGTGGGTATAAGTAAATTTTGTTAAACCCATCAATTATTAATACCATTTATTCAGTCTTCCATGATTTCAACTAATCTTATTGATTTTTATCAATAGAATGAGAGAGTTCATATGGAAAATAGATCTTAGAATGGGTATCATTTTCCACCTAAAAATAAAGGTTTTGAGGTTACATTTCATGACACACCATAGAAGGTAATGCTATGCTACCAAAATTCCTCTAGGGAGACTTGAAACCATTATTTTTTTCCCTTCACAATCTATGATAGTTTATTTCACATTGCTACCCAATTTTTTGGTTAGAGCACATAAGGATACAAAGGACCCTCCTAAACCCAATCCCAAAAACATGATGATGCCATTCCACTATCATGCCTTTCCAATCCGTTCCATGGAAATCCATTTCCATGACATTGCCATTTCCCTGCCATTTCCATGCCTTTCCATGCCATTGTCATTCCTTGATAATCCATGCCATGCCATGATATTCCATTTCAATGTCTTTCCATTCCATGACATTTACATGCCTTTCCATGCCATGTAACTCCATTTCCATGGCAATGCTACACCTTGCCAATCCATGCCATTGCCATGACATGTCATTACCATGCCTTTCCTTTCCTTTCCTTTCCATGCCATGCGATGCCATGAATTTCCTTTTCATGCCTTGTAATTCCATGTCTTCCATTTCCTTACCATTCCATTCATTTCCACGTCATTCCTTTCTTTTTTATGGCATGCCATTCCACACCTTTCCATACCATGCCATTCCTTGCTATGTCATGGCTTGCCTTGCATTGAATTTCCTTGACTTTCCATGCTATGCCATGCCTTTCCTTGATTTTCCTTTCATTTCCATGTCATTCCATGCCACACCTTATCTTTTCATGTCTTTCCATGCCATGCCTTGCATTTTCTTGCCTTTACATGCCATGCCATTCCATCCCTTGCCTTTCCATTCCATGAATTTCCATGACATTCCTTTCCTTTCCATGACACTCCATGCCTTTCCTTCCATTTACATACCTTTCCATGCCATTCCATGCCTTGTCTTTCCATTCCTTGTCATGTCTTTCCTTTCCATGAAACTACATGCCATTCCATGTCATGCCTTGCCTTGCCTTTCCATACCATCTCATGCCATTTCATACCTTGCATTTCCTTGCCTTGTCATGCCAGGACATGTCATGCCTTGCCATTCCATTCCTTTCCTTGTCATGCCATGTCATGCCTTTCCTTCCTCTTCCATGCCTTCCCTTCATATGCCTTGTCATGCCTTTTTTTTCCATGCCATGACATGCCATTTCATGACTTTCCTTGATTTTCCTTTCCATGACATGGCATGCCATGTGATGCCTTGCCTTGCCTTTCCTTTTCTTCACATTCATTTCCTTGCCTTTGAATGTCTTTCCTTGTCATGCCTTTCATTTCCATGCCTTTCCTTGGTATGGTATGGTATTCTTGGCTTGGTTTGGTATGGTATGGTATCCTTGGCATGGTATGGTATGGTATGGTATGGTATGGTATTCCTTGCCTTACCTTGGTATGATATGATATGGTATGCCTTGCCTTGGTATGGTATGGTATGGTATGGTATCCTTGGTATGGAATGGTATGGTATGCCTTTCCTTTCCTTTCCAAGCAATGGTATGGTATGGTATGGTATTCCTTTCCTTACCTTTCCTTTCCTTTCATTGGCTTTCCATGGTATGGTATGGTATGGTATGGTATAACTTTCCTTGCCTTGCAATGGTATGGTATGGTATTGTATGGCATGATATGGTATGCCTTGTATTGCCTTGCCAATCCATGGTATGGTATGGTATGGTATTCCTTCCCTTGCCTTCCATTTCCATGGTATGGTATGGTATGGTATGGTATTCCTTTCCTTGCCTTTCCTTTCCAAGCCATGGAATGGTGTGGTATGGTATGGAATACCTTGCCTCGTGTTGCCTTGACTTTCCTTGTTATGGTATGGTATGGTATGGTATGTCTTGCCTTGCCTTTCCTTTCCTTTCCATGTTATGGTATGGTATGGTATTGTATGTTATGCATTTTCTTTCCTTTCCATGGTATTGTATGGTATGAATTTCCTTTCCTTTCCTTGCCATGGTATGATATGGTATGGTATTCCTTGCCTTTTTATGGTATGGTATGGTATGGTATCATTGGCTTGTTATTCCATGCCTTGAAGGAAATGTATGCCATTCCTTGAAAACAATGCATGGAAAGGAAAGTGAATGAAAGAAAAGTGAAGGCAAGATATTCCATGCCTTGCCTTTCCATTCCATGCCATGCCATGTGAGGCCATTCCACGCCTTTCCTTTCCATTCCATGCCTTACCTTTCCTTCACTTTCCATGGAATTCCTTGCCCTTCCATTCCATTCCATGCATTGCCTTGCCTCCACTTGCCATGTCATGCCTTCCAATGCCATGTCATGCCATTCCTTGCATTGCCTTCCCTTTCCATTCCATGTCATGCCTTTCCTTGCCAAAACATGCCTTTCAATGCCATGCCTTGCCTTTCCTTCACTTGGCATGTCATGCCTTACCTAAATGAACAATCTTAATACATAAATGAACAAGTTTAATATCTAAAGTAAATAGTTTAACATGTAAATGAACAAGTTTAATACATAAATAATGCTTGTAATAAATGAACAAGTTTGATATGTAATAATTAAAATCAAATGATTCATTCAACATGTAGTTATACAACTTGTTATCCCATATATATTATATAAAATTACTTGCATGAGAATTTCAATGTCATAACATAATCTCTCTTTATTCATATACATAAGGTATCTTCATAGTTATCAAAAATGGATTATCATAATTAATAGGATTTACCTAGACCTAGACCTCGACCTTTCCTTACCTTGCATTGTCATGTCGTACTTACCCTTGTCATTTCTTTCCTTCAATTTCCTTGCCTTGCCTTGCTTTGATTTTCCTTGACTTGCATTTCCATACCAACATATCCCTGAATGGCTTGAGGAGGCGAGTTGCAACTCACGATAAAAATCAAACCAGGACTTAGATGGGAAAACCATTGGTTGCATTGGATATAGGGAACCAGTTTTCAGCTAGTGGGTCCCCTCTATCATCATTATGTTGAACAAAAAATCGTTTGTTGGAGTATCTTCGACACTAGGGTTTTGATCAATGAGGCATATAGTGCATTTTTTGAAGAAGAGGTCAATTTTCAAGAATACTCTGTTAGGAATTTGTGGGTAGTGTATTCGTGTGGGCCTTGGCCAAACACACTTGAAGGAACTTATAAAACTTCATTATGATGCTCGATTTGAATTTCATGCTCCCTGATGAAATTGGCTACATGTCCCTGATTTATTTTAGGAGGCAAGTTGCAAATCAATATAAAAATAAAATCATGACTCAGATGGAAGAACCATCAGTTTCATTGGATCTAGAGCACTAAGTTTCAGCTAGCAAGACCCCTTCGTTGTCATTTCATCTACTGAAAAACTGATTGTTGGAGTATCTTCGTCACTAGGGTTTTTCTCAATGAGACATAGTGCAATTTCTGAAGAGGAGATCGATTTTCAAGAAAAATTTATCGGGCTTTTGTGGGTAGTGTAGTTTCGTGGTTATTGGCAAAACAAAGTTGCAGGAGCTTATGAAGCTTCGTTATGCTGCTCAATTTAGATTTTATGCCCCAAGACCAAGTTTCCACATGTCCTTGAATAACTTGAGGAGGCAAGTTGCAAAACGTGATAAAACTCAAAAAGGGACTCATATGGATGAGTTGTTAGTTGCATTGGATATGGAGCATTGGGCTTCATCCGGTGGGGCCCCTCTGCTATCATTATGTTGACTGAAAAAAAGTTTATTGGAGTATCTCCGATACAAGGTTTTGCTCAATTAGGCATAGTGCAATTTTTCAAGAGGACGTCGATTTTTAAGAGCACTATGTTGGGTGTTTGTGGGTAGTGTAGTTGCATGGGCCTTGGCCAAATAGTCTTGCGGGAGATTACAAATCTCTCTTATGTTTCTCAGTTTGTTTTTTATTCCCTTGGACCAAATTAGCAACATGTCCCTGAATGGATTGAGTATGTGATTTGCAAGTTGCGATAAAACTCAAACTAGAATTTGGATGGAAGAACCATCAGTTGCATTGGATCCTAAACATAGAGTTTTCTCTAGTGGTTCCCCTTCACTATCATTTCATCGATCGAAAAAACATTTGTTAGAGTATCTTCATTACTAGGGTTTTTCTCAATGAGGCATAGTGCAATTTTTGAAGAGGAGTTCGATTTTCAAGAACACTATGTCAGGAGTTTGTGGGTAGTGTAGTCGCGTGGGCCTTGAATAAACAAACTTTCAGGAGATTAAAAAACTTCTTTATGCTTCTTAGTTTCAATTTTATTCCCTGAGACCAAATTGGCCACATATCCCTAAATTGCTTGAGAAGGCAAGTTCCAACTCATAATAAAACTAAAATTGGGACTTGGATGGATAAACCATCGGTTTCGTTGTCTCTGACACACTGGTTTTTAGCTAGTGGGGCTTGTTAGTTGTCATTCTATTGACCAAAAAACCATTTGTTTGAGTATCTCTGGCACTAGGGTTTTGCTCAATCATGCATAGTGCAACTTTTGAAGAGGAGGTTGATTTTCAAGAACATCGTGACAAGGACTTGTGGGTATTGTAGTCACCTGGGACTTGGTCAAATATACTTGTGGGAGCTTACAGAACTATGTTATGCTACACAATTTGGATTTTATTCCCCCGGAAAAAATTATCCACATGTCCCTGAATAGATTAAGGAGGTGAGTTGAAAATCATGAAAAAACTCAAACTGGGACTCAGATGGGAGAACCATCCATTATATTGGATCTGGAGCACCTAGTTTCAGCTAGTGGGGCCCATTCACTGTCATTCCATTGACCGAAAAACTATTTTTTGGAGTATCTCCATAACTAGGGTTTTACTCAATGAGACATAGTGCAATTTCTAAAGAGGAGGTCGATTTTCAAGAACACCATGTCAGAAATTTTTAGTTATGTTACAAAATATCTTCCTTCAGACATGTGAACTTTCCCTTGGAGTACAAACCCCTCTACCAAGACATAAAACTACCTTTGGAAACTATCATTCCTATAAATTCATTTTATCCATCGAAAAAGAGAGAAGAAGGGAGAGTACAATCTACCTCAATTTATAAGTTTGTCCAATTTTCTCCAGTCTGCAAGTTCCAAATAGTATGTGTAACGGACAAGAAGGAACAAACGACTATCTCCTACTATAATTGATTAGACAAAATCAATCGATCTATGAATATTAAGACAAGAACAAACAAATACATGTAAACACATACTATAAGTAAATAGGCCAAGTATATGTTGGACACATGGACCACACTTAGAGAGGGTGATGAATGGGTGTGGGGCTCTCTTTCCCAAAACTTCCCCTTCACAAAACTCATTAGTTAGAAATCACCATTTACTCATTACTTATTTTTGTCATTTATAATTAGTTAAATGTGAACATATATCAACAATGTATCGTCAAAAAATCATCACCAAAAGGAACACGAGATGTATGTAAAATTTTATTTTTATTATAGACTACAATCCTTGGGTTATCAGTGACAACTGAATAGAGTACAAACTTACAAGAGCACCAGCTCTATAATTCAAGACTCAACTTACACCCTCAGCACCAACTAAGATGAGGCAACAATCCTCAACAAATATCAATCTGTCAACAGGTATGTGACATGTCGGTAGTGCAACACATATATGTACGCACCCTACCAGTCGTATACCCCGTGTATGTATGAGACCAATTTGTACTACAGCCTGTGTATCACATATGAGTTACTTAGGGTTTTTTCGTCAAGATCAATTCATATCCTCTATAGCCTTCAATCACATTCTCTTTTTTATTTCACTATCTAATCTGACGCATAACCAATAACAACACATCCAAGCTCTCCAACAACTTACTCATGCCTCTCAACCATACAATATGAATGATATTCATCATGTATAAGAAACCAATATACTATAACAATCATATCAGTATATAAGAGTGTTGCTCACTCTATCAACCAACAAAAACATCATCACAATAGCCATACCAAAAATGCCTTAAGAATTCACTACACAACAAGTAAGAGTATCCATCAAGAAAACAATGTAACCATACCAAAGTTTCTATGGAAGATCCGAGCCCATAGAATCGATATATGGAAGTTGCTTCAGTCTTCAAGAGTCTGGCACCAACTCACACACAAGTCTTCATGACTTCATCCATTGTATGTGCCCTGGCCTCATTCATCCCACGTATGTAAGTGACTTGGCTCACTGTAGCCCATGTATACCTCAGAAACTAGGGTTTCTAAACTTTCAAGACTTTAGCCGTCATGATCTCAGACTTATCGAAACTTTGATGTGTCCATGAGATCCTCCATATCTCCTCTCTCTCAGAATATATCTTCAATACATGCTCAAGAGATGCACAAAATAGATGCCCTTCACAAGATACCCTTGCCTCTTATTTATACTCTCCAAGTATCTTCCTTAGAGGCATATTCTAGGTCACTTAACCTATTTTAAGGTTAACCACTTTCCATAATTAGAAAGTTCTCCATTAAATATTCCTCCTTGACTTTGTCACTTTTCTTTATGATTTAAATAATAATTTATTATTTGCAATATCTTTGACTTCTTTGACCTTTTGGGGCTTTAAGCCTACATATGAGGGTCCTCCAACTTCGTAAGGCCATAACTATCAAACCATGAGGATTTATGTGACATTCCACATACCATCGGAAATGGAATGACAAGCACTATCCATCCAGGATAGTTCCATTGAAAAATTCACTTATCTTCAACTATTCCACATGTAAGAATAACCATAATTCAAGGATAACTCAACCGCAAAGCATCTTCCCATGAGGGATTTCACCATAAGGGGACCACTTTGGAGTTCATCCATTTGTACACCTTGTCAACCATGATAAGACAATAAAGATTCATATTTACATCAATCCAACAATGCATCATATACCAATGAAACCACATCGATCCATCTTCATCTATGCATCATGTATCAATAACAACTCATTGATCCATCTTCATCAATATACTATGATAAGACATGTGTACATCAAACCTTTGACCTTTGAAATCATTCAATCATCCTTTGGAATCAATCCCTTGAAATCAATCAATCAATCATCCTTTTGCATCAATCAATCCCTTGACATCAATCCTTCGACATCAATTAATTAAACCTTTGGCATCAATGACAACATGATCCAACAATCTCTCCCTTTGGAATTGATGGAAATACCAACATTGATGTCAACACCATTCATTGACGTCAACATGTAGACAAGGCATGCTATACATCAATAGTCATCAATCACATCAATGTGACTATATCTCCCCCTTTGACATCAATGGAAAAGGGTCATTCTCCCCTTGGGGATGCTCCCCCTGCTTGAACTCTCTTTGGGGCTGCTCCCCCTGCATGAATGCCTTTGATCTTCCTCTGAATAATCTCTCCCCTTTTGAACAAGGGATATCAATCTGATGTAATTCTTAAGATACATTTCTCATACTCCCCATGTGACCATCACTCCCCCTAGAACTATGCCTCTGTGCTGTTTCTTCAAATATAGGGCTCTTTCCTCCTAGAATCATGGGAAGAAGAATGACTCCCCCTATGCGTATGTCTCCCTATATCCTCTCTTCATTATGAAAAATATGTTTCCACTATAATATGCTTCTTCTACAAATGCTACTGCTCAACGGGATCATAGAACAACCACTCTTTCTATGACGATCCTTGGACCTGTCCATGCATCAAAACTCGTTCCATACCATGAAACAAAAGATATGTCAACAATGTGTTATCACAGATATTTGTCAAGAGTTGTGTGTGTGTTTTTTCAATACATAGGCATGTATCCTTACCATGTCTCTCTCTCCTTCTCGTAGGACAAGTCTTAAAGTTTTTTCCTTTCGGCTGTTAAAATCGGTTTTTTGATTTGCCCCTTTTTCTTAAGCAACCTAGTTTTTATTGATGTCTTACCCGAAATAAGTTTTGGCTCGAAGCCTTTCTATTTTTCCCTAAGGATGAGCACTCGCCTCTTTTTTTTCAATCTCTACTCCTTTTGTTTTCCCAACCCACAACAAGTCGCCCAAGTCCTTGTTCACACAGGCCGTAGCCATGGACATCAAGTGCATCTTTCATAATAGTTCATTTTGGGCTTGAAATGAAAGCAACAAGCGGGTTCATCTTTCAACGATGGGGAACCCTCATGGAGTTCATATCAGTAGCTCATGGGTATTCAGAATCTCAAAATTGCACAAAGTATAGCGCCAGAGAAAAATTCCGAAGTCACGAGACCCGTAGCGAGCATGAGTCTTTGATCTTGAAGGGCACAGGTGGCAGTCGATTCAAGGGTTCGTGGAAATGGGCTTTTGTATATTTGAAGTGATAAGTGTGAAAACTTCCCGAAGAGTTGAATCTCGAACTCCCAAAATGATCCAAGCCATCCAAAGAAAGAAGACACGTGGAGTCGGATCCCTCACTTCGAAATTCGGTGCTCCGGAGAATCATGGAAGTCAAGTATTGAAAAGTCTCAAAGCGCCGAAGTGTAAAAGTCCCGAAGTAAATATGAACCATCCATTAGCGGGGACATGCGATAGAATTCCACAAACTTCGAAGGGATATGAGTGTTGGGCTTGTGATTTAATATATTTTATTGCAGTTTCTTAGCTTCTTTCACGATTAAGTTGCTAAGATTTTCATACTTATGAAGTCTTATTCTTATGGATTCTTGCAAAACCTTGATCATATGCTTTGGCATTCTTTTGATATCATTGCAACAATATTACAAGAAAATGCATCCATTTTTCTATCACTACTACCTTCAAACATCATGCACTTCCGATCGTGTGTGCAAGCTATTAAACATAGGTGTTGAAAATCTCTATGTTGTTAATGGTATCGCTCATTATAACAATGGAATGGAAGTTTATAGAAATCAACATAATGATGAAGGATCATTCAACCAAGTTCATATACTTGTCGTGAGGAGCCTGAATGGACAAATAGAATGTCACTGAAATGACATATTGTGCATACCAATCTGTGCATTGGTTAAGCTATTCGTCTTCCTGGGTTCTAGAAGTGGCAATCAAGTGTTTAAATGTTGAGCGCCATTCCTAGGACATTTGTCAGTCATTTTTTCCATACGATTGTGTGGATGTGTTGTGCTCTTTTATAGGTGAAACCATAAACTTCCTTGAAGACTGTCACATTGCCTCTTGTTTAAAAGATCTCCAAGAGAATTATCAACGCCGTGTGTTTACTGCCATGCAAAGAAAGTGAACAAGTCAATATCCAAGGCAATCCACCTAGTTCTATTCTTCTACAAATTGGTCAAATTCTCCTCAAACGCAAATGGTGGACAACCCATTCACGTTAAACTATCTTCTCATCTCCTTCTGTTTTGATCTTTTCCAGGTGTTTCTTTTACATTCTAAGAATAAATGTATTGCCTTATCTCATGACACTTCATATCATGAGATTCAGGCGTTCATAAGAATTGGTTGCATAATGTTGTTATCCATTCGTAAATGTAACCATATCACAAATGGTATCACCTATATTAAGGGGTGCAGAAGCATTCAGGTGCACATCTAATCGATATAAGTCTTATCAAGAGTCATAGGGTAAGGAACCGAAACAAAATTGTAACTGATCCAAAACTCTATATAAGAGCTGCTATGCTCGATAGAGAAAAACATAAATTAGATGGAAGGAATTTGTGAATAAATATGGGGGATAGTATTCAGAGATAGAGAACAGAAGAGAGATAGTATGTAGAACAAAGAATAGAAATATAATGGTAGAGTTTTTCATCTGGTATTTGCATTGTTCTTCTTTTAATAAAATAATCAGAGCTGTTCATTTATTTGATTTCTGTCATTATGAGTTTGTTGTTAGTTATATTTAATATGCGTTGATTGAGCCAACTTGTGGACAGAGAAGGAAGGGCCCCCTTCGATTGAGACAAAGTTGGAGGTGTACACTTAGTATAGTTTTCAGATCCAAATTTGAATGGTATCTTTCAACAAGAATAAGATTATAGTTTTCAGTTTCGATTGCTCATTAATTTAGTAATGCAGAGCAATAGTTGTGAGCGTGATATTTATGATGAGTTTCATTTCATTACAATATATATTGCTAAGTGAATGGGGAGTTATAAGTGGTAGAAGTTTGTTTCATGTCGTTAATTTTCAGTAAATCTTTTATATTCTTGGAAACAAATTTTATGATTTGTATAGAACTAGTGTGGGATCAGTGTAGGATTAGTGCAGAACAAGTGCATGATAGGGCATATTAGTATAGCTTCTTTCAGCAGTTTCTTTTGAAGTAGATTGATATTCTTGAAACTCTCTCTTCAACCCTGCACATACAGTGCTAGTTCCTCTAAGTCTACCTCCCCAGGTTGACAATTAAATGTTGATTTACATGGTATATCTTTAGCCCAACATTTTGGCGCCGTTTCCAGGGAGGAACTAAAAGGATTGGAGAGTGGATACTGTGTTTATGGAAGGAAAAAGGGAGGAGGAGTTGTAAGATGGGAGGTAAGAACCTACGCATCTACTATAGTAGTTTCTTCGAAGCTTTGCCAAGTAGATTCAATTTCAACAAGTATTTCTTTAAAAGCAAGTTGTTCTTTCATTTTTATTAGTATGCAAGTGTGCTTTCATTTCAGAAGTATCAGAGTGTATTTAGTAGCAAGAGAGTATTCATTTTAGTAGTGGTAGATTTGATTCAGCAGTAGGAGAATTTTTTATTTCAGTAGCATAAGAAGGTGTGTAGTTGATTTAGTAGAAGTAATCTCCATTTTAGCAAAGAGTGCCTTTCTTTTTAGAATATGCCATTTCCTTTCAGCAGAGTTTTTGTTTCTTTAAGTTTACATAGAGCAAGTGTGTCTTCATTCTCAGTAGAAGGATATTTCATTTAACAAGTGTGTGGATTTCATTTCAAGCAAGTCTAAGTTTGCAAATTAGTTTTCAGAATTGGTTATTTGGTGTGACTTGCGAATCTTTTTAGCAAACCCCCTACAACAAAAGAAAAATCATAAAAATCAGTTAATGGATCCAAGCATGGTTGAACGAAAGAAGAGATTGTTGCAGGAACTTTCTTGCATCTTGACAAAACTTAAAGAAATATCTGTAGCTCAAGAGATGGAGGAGAAATCACTTGATCCAATGCTTCCCTTTAAGCATCTATGCCAACCTGTAGAGAAGACAGAGCAGTTAGAAATTCAAGCAAGAAAAGAAAATGCTATGCATGATTATATTGAACAGTGGTTTCAATCTGTTTCACAGCTTTCAGATGCTCTTCTCCTTCAACAATTTTTGGAAATCACTCAACCAGTGTTACTTACTCTTCATGCTTGGGTAACTATGCACATATATCTTTTATCAAAGGGTATGAATTTGTTGTTGATTCTGCTACGTCAGTGGCTTCATTGGTTATTTTCCTATACTTAAAAATAAATTTTTATTTTCTTTAAGTAGGTAGGTAGAGAGGATAATGAATAAAAGTCAGAAACTTCAAATAGTTTGTGTTTTCTGCAAATAAAAAGAGAATCAGCTGAAATAAGAGGTGATTGAAGAATGAATGGCTGGGCCTTCATTGTGCTGAAGTCGAGGGGCATATCTTAAATGTTTTGAAAATATATTCTAACAGTGCAGATCTTCTCTCAGTTCTTTCACATCAATCAAATGGACAACTCTCAGGACTTCTAGTATCCTCTTAATGTGCCAATGTTAAAGAGGTGAATTTGTGAGGACATGCAAAAAGCCAGGCATGGGGGAATGTTGGGCTTGTGATTTAATACATTTTATTGCATATTATTGGCTTCTTTTACGATTGAATTGCTAATATTTTCATACTTACGAAGTCTTCTTCTTATGGATTCTTGAAAAACCTTGCTCATATGCTTTGGCATTCTTTTGATATCATTGCAACACTATTACAAGAAAATGCATCCATTTTGCTATCACTACTACCTTCAAACATCATGCACTTCTGATCGTGTGTGCAAGCTATTAAATAGAGGTGTTCCAAATCTCTATGTTGTTAATGGTATCGCTTATTGTAAAAATGGAATGGCAGTTTATAAAAATCGAGATAATGATGAAGGATCATTCGACCAAGTTCATATAATTGTCGTGAGGATCCTGAATGGACAAATAGAATGTCACTGAAATGAAATATTGTGCATACCAATCTGTGCATTGGTTAAGCTATTCGTTTTCCTGGGTTCTGGACGTGGCCATCAATTCTTTAAATGTTGAACACCATTCCTGGGACATTTGTCAGTCATTGCTTCCATATGATTGTGTGGATGCATTGTGCTCTTTTATAAGTGAAACCGTAAACTTCCTTGAAGACTGCCACATTGCCTCTTGTTTAAAAGATTTCCAAGAGAATTATCAATGCCATGTGTTTACTGCCACGCAAAGAAAGTGAACAAGTCGATATCCAAGGCAATCCACCTAGCTCTATTCTTCTATGAATTGGTCAAATTCTCCTCAAACGCAAATGGTGGGCAGCCCATTCACCTTAAACTATCTTCTAAACTCCTTTTGTTTTGACCTTTTCCAGGTGTTTCTTTTACATTCTAAGAATAAATGTATTTCCTTATCTCATGACACTTCGTGTCATGAGATTAAGGTGTCCATAAGAATTGGTTGCATAATGTTGTTATCCATTTGTAAATGTAACCATATCACAAATGGTATCGCCTATGTAACAACCCTAGCTAAATGATTGCTTAAGATTTACCAAGTATAATTAATTAAATAATTAACTCTCCTAATGTGTATTAGTTAAATAATGATTATTTATTAGTAATATTAATTAATTAATTATTGTTTAATATATGTTGATTAATTAATTAATTGATTGATTAACACATTTAATTTTTAGTGTAAAGAATTAAATACTTAATAAATTTTAATTCATTATTATAAAACTTTACGTATGCAGGGGATGAGGCATTGAATGGAGGGATAAGGTGGATGGAATTAAAGGAGGGTAGGAGGTGGTGAATGGAAGAGGATATGAGGGGGAGAGGCACTCAGAAAATAGGTCTTTTGGAAATTTGGGGAAGAGGAAGCACATTATTTGAGATTAGAGACTGTATTTCCTGGTTTGTATTTTTTG
This sequence comes from Picea glauca, assembly GCA_000966675.3. Classification (NCBI taxonomy): domain Eukaryota; kingdom Viridiplantae; phylum Streptophyta; class Pinopsida; order Pinales; family Pinaceae; genus Picea; species Picea glauca. Next base: position 544,773 of record JZKD02S1716666.1, on the reverse strand, counting down.
GTTTTGGAGTTTGGGTGGACTGTTACAGGGGTGCAACAGGTTGCTGGGAGTTTTGGGCTCGGAGGCCAGGAATCCTCATGAAATCCTGGAGCTAGGGAGTCAGATAGGCTCTGTTCTTAGCTGGCAGGGAGGAAAGATTCGGTTTTGGGTAGAGTTTGGTCAGAGCATCTTGGTGGGAGTTTGGGAAGAAGAGTAGCGAGGATAGATGGAGTTGGGGAAACAACATCATTGAAAGGTATTTATGTTCATTATTATGGCATGTCATTATCGTTACGATGGTTCACTATTTTACTATACTGTATATGGTTTTCTCTCTATATGTAATTTATATCATGCTGCCCATTTTGAATTTTGCTGAGTCATAAATTGTAAACTGTTAGTTTGTTGATGATATTTTGATGAACAATTATAATAGAAATGTTCTATTTAAATTTATGAATTTCTAAGATCTGTTAGATAGGACCTTACACTTGGTATCAGAGAAAATAATTTAGATTATTTAAAGCAACTAATTAATTTGTTTTTAGCGAAAGGTCAAGGATTTAGACCAAGATAAGTGGAAGGGGCGGGCTTCATGGACACTAGGCCAGTAAGTTAGGGAAATTAGCGAGTATGGTACAGTGCTAGCATAACTACAAGGTGAGAGGGTCAATAGTTTTCTTAGGTGAAGACATCAAGCTTAGATGCTTATCCCTAACCTATCCACCTCCCCTAAAGAGAGTAATGTCTATTGACATACAAGTAAAAAAAAAACTTACGCCTAACCCTGTTTTCTAGTTTAAGTTGCACAAATGTGAAACGTCCTTGAACTCACCCTGACAACTTTGGTTGATGCAGTTTAAATCATATAGAATGGCTAGAAATTGAGGAAATCAAGCTAGAGGGGCATCATCGCAGGGACAACCAATGTTTCCACCACCATCGCCTGAACTAGTTCTCATACTACGCTCTTTGGAGGCCATAAATGAGACTTTAAAGGGGTGTCAACAACCAGGGATTGAAGTGGAACCACCACCATATGGAATGGGTAATCCAGAAGCGTCGAGGGATTTAGGGGGAGGACCTCCACTTGAAGTCATCACTAGAGAACTGCAGAAGATCAAACTTCCAGAGTTTGTCGGGGGTCGTGCTAGTGAACATGCCGAGGCATGGTTGGAAGGCATGACAAGGTGTTTTGCCTTAAGGTACTATGCGTCCACCTCAAAGGAAAAGATAGCAATTTTTCAGTTGAGAGACAATGCCTTGAACTCGTGGGCCAACCTGGAAAGGCAACTGCATCTTACCCCGGACACCGTATCTTGGGAACTTTTTGAGGAGAGGTTCCGAAGGAAATATCTGCCATCTTACTATGAGGAACAAAAGGTAGGAGCATTTCATGCCATAGTATAGGGAAACAATACCGTAGAAGAATATGAGATCAGTTTTATGGAATTGGTCAAATATGTTTCATTTATGGATAATGACCAACGACAGGCAGAATGCTTTGTCTATGGGTTAAACCCTAAAATAAGGGCTATGGTGTGGATATGGAAACCCTCTTTTGTAGCAAAAGCTGTGGAAAATGAGTGTTATGCGGAGGAACACATGAACTTAACTGGAGGTACGAGACTAACCTTTATGCATCGTCCTGGATTCATGGGGAAGGCCCCTAGGATATTTTCCCAGGGGAGGGGGCTCAAGGCCACCTCCATATGGTAATAGAGTCACACCAAGGATAGTAGCCGCAGGGATTTCAATGGCGGCGAGTGCAGCATCTCGTTCCTCACCAATGACGCAGGCAGGTCCACGACCATCTCAGGGAGAAACTAATAGGGGCAGGGGTTCCAGGGGAAGGAACTCATTTCAAAGACAGTCACATAATAGTGCGCAGGTTCAATCCCATGTTACCTGTTGGGGGTGCGGAGGACCCCATTACTAGCGTGACTGCCCAGAGTTACAATCAAGATTTTTTCATTGAGAAGGAAAGGCCCCGATGGGAGGAGCAAGTAGAAGCCACCAGATTTACGCAGCAGTTAATAATCACCAGGTCGAACATCAATCCTCGATGGTGGAGTCATCAGGTATGCTAAATCATATCAATGTAAATATTTTATTTGATTCTGGTGCGACAGATAGTTTCATTTCACCATCTGCATTATAAAAGAGTGGGTTGGCATCCTACGAGCACAATGACTTTAAACAAGTCGAGATGGCTTTGGGGGAAACACAAGTGGTAGGACCTAGTGTTGATAATTGTATAGTAGACCTGGGAGTGTGTACTACCCAGTTGAAGGTTTACGTTACTGCTCTCAGGGCATACGACCTAATCATTGGAATGGATTGGTTAGAATCTCATTGAGCTTTGGTAGATTTTTTCACAAAAAGGGTGCTTTGTGTTGACGATGAAGGAAGACCAGTAGATATCTAGGGTGTACGGAGAAAGGTGTCATTACACTTTATATCAACTATGAAGGTTAAGTGATGCTTGAGGCAAGGGTGTTGACTATATGTAGTGGAAGCAGTGAATGAAAGGAAGTGACCCTCCTTGGATTAGTACCTGGTATTGTCAGAATTTAAGGATGTTTTTCCGAACGAGTTGTCAGGCTTACCTCTTGAGAGGGAGCTTGATTTACTATTGAGATAAAACCTAGTGCAAAACTAATTTCCAAGACTCTATATCAGATGATAGCACTGGAACTTTGTGAGTTACAAATGCAGTTGAAAGACTTACTGGACTTAGGGATAATAAGGCCCAGTGTCTCACCTTGGGGTGCACCAGTAGTTTTTGTAAAGAAGAAGGATGGTTCCTTACGATTGTGTATAGATTATAGGGACTTGAACCATTCTACAATGAAAAATAGGTACCCAATGCTGCGAATAGATGACCTCTTTGATCAGATGAAAGGAGAAGTGGTATTCTCAAAGATTGATTTGCGATCAGGGTATCACCAGTTAAGGATTAAGGAAGGTGATATTCCTAAAACTTCCTTTCAAAATTGGTTCGGGCATTACAAGTTTGTCGTAGTACCTTTTGGATTGACCAATGCATCAACAGTATTCATGAGCCTCATGAACGGAGTATTCCGAAAGTACTTAGACCATTTTGTACAAGTATTTTGATATGACATCCTCATCTATTCCAAAAACGAAAGAGAACATGAGGAACACTTGCAAGTTGTGTTGTCCTGCCTTAGGGAGAACAAATTGTATGGGAAGTTGTCGAAGTGTTCCTTCTTCTAGAAAGAGATCCACTATTTAGGTCATATCATTTTCGGTGAAGGAATCTCTGTCGAACCAGAAAAGGTAAAGGCCATTATGGAGTGGCCAGTGCCAAAAAATGCCCATGAGGTGAGAAGCTTCATGGGGATAGCAGGTTATTATCAAAGATTTGTGAAAGGATTCTCTAAAATAGCGAAACCCGTCACCACTTTGCAGTGCGAGGGGGGTCAGGTATGAATGGATAGAAGAATGTGATAGAGGTTACTAACTAGTGCGACAATTCTACGAGTGTCGGATATGGAAAAGGACTTCACAGTCTGTAATGCCCATATATTTCTAAACATCATTAAGTCTCATAAACATTTTATGGAATAAACTGAAACAATAACTTTCAAGCATAATATTGATTTTCATAACAGAAAACTTCAGTAGCTTAGATTTATCAATAAATACTGATTTCATAGCAGAAAGAAATAAATACATAACTTGACAAAGTACCTGGTTCTGATGCTAATTTATGTTGCCTGCTGCCTTGCTCTCTGCTACATAGTATAGTCCTACCACAGACACAGAAAAAAAAACTGCCCAAAACTAATATCCACCCTGCCAACTAGGAAAACGACCTAGCTCCAGGATATCTACGGATATCCTGGTCCCCGTGCCCAAAACCTCTAGCAACTCGGTGCCTCCCTGATCAATATGTCACAACCAGTAAATCTCGTGCCTCAATCTGAGCACACAGGTCACAACCAATACCATAGTACATAGAAACTCGCTGCTCATAGCAAAACACAACCGTCCAGAGACTCTCTGCTCACGGAAAAACACAACCGTCCAAAGGCTCTCTGCTCACAGCAAAACAGTGCACAGCATCCATTCCCCCCTGTCAAATGGTGCACACATCCCCCTCTTTCCCCTCCTTATTCCTCCCGACCCACTCACGCCTTTACTTCACAACCACCCTCATCCCCCTCCATACTCCTTTCATTAATATTTTATCTTCTCGGGACTATCAGGCTCCCTCTCTGCATACGCCACCATTTTATATCATTTTCATTGATCTTTTTAAATTATATTTCTCAGGTCATTAAATGTGGTCTGTAGTTAGAGTATTACTTAGTTAATCACAATCATTTTCTTTTAATTAATTTTGCTTTATAATCTTTAAGCATGTATCCAATTTGGGTCATTACACAGTCTGCACGGATGCCTCGAAGAAAGGGTTGGGGGCTATGCTAATGCAGGATGGAGGAGTGATAGCTTATGCATCAAGGAAGTTGAAGAAACACGAAGAGCTATACGCGACTCATGATTTAGAGTTGGCAGTTGTAATGCTAGCTCTGAAAAATTGGAGGCACTATCTTGTGGGGTGAAACTTTGAGCTCAAAACAGACCATCAAAGTTTAAAACATCTCTTCACTCAAAGGGATCTGAATGCTAGGAAAAGGCGATGGAGTGAGTTTATGAGTGAGTATGATTTTCGTATCTCATACATCAAGGGAAAGGAAAATGTGGTCACAGATTCCTTGAGTAGGAGACCACGTGTCTTCTCCTTGGTACCCTTAAAGGTCAATCTAAGGGAACGTGTGTTGACGCAATTCCAAGGAGACAATTGGTATTTAAAGGTTACTTCAAACCTCTAGAGTGGGAGGCAATTAAATCCAAAGTATGAAGGATATAGGCTGGAAGCCGACGGATTATTGAGATATCAGGGAAGGATGTACATCCCTGAAGATGGGGATATTTGAAGCATCATACTGAAGGAATCCCATAGGGAACTTTATTGTGCACATTCGGGTGTGAAGAAGATGTACGCAGACATGAGGAAGCTCTTCTTCTAGGTAGTGATGAAGCGCGATGTGGTCCATTTCGTCGCCAAGTGCCTAGAGTGTCAACAAGTGAAATTCGACCACCACCACCTGACAGGCCTCCTACAACCAGATGATGTTCCTATGTCCAAGTGGGAAGTCATCTCTATGGATTTTGTTATAGGGTTTTTACCCACATCTCATAGACACAATGTCATTCTTGTGATAGTTGATAAGTTAACCAAGAGTGCTCATTTTATTTTAGTTAGAGACACATACGATGTCATTGATGTGGCATGCATGTTTGTAAGTGAGGTAATCCATTTACATGGGATACCTAAGAAGATCATTTCAGATAGGGACTTCAGATTCACTTCTAGGTTTTGGATAAGTTTGTAGTCAGCGTTGGGGACTCAGTTGAACTTAAGAACAACTTATCATCCTAAAACAGATGGGGAAACTGAGAGAGCAAATCAAGTCATGGAAGACATGCTTAGGATGTATGTCATGGATAATCAAACCCATTGGGAGAAGTACCTACCATTGGTAGAGTTTTCCTACAATAACAGTTTTCATAGCTCCATCAGAATGCCACCCTACGAAGCTCTATATGGAAGTCCATGAAGAACGTCGTTGAGTTGGGATAGATTATAAGACCGAGTAACAGTTGGGCTGGAATTGATTCAATAGATGGAGGAACATGTGATTTAGATTAGGCAGAGACTAAAGGAAGCATAGGATAGGCAGAAAAGTTATGTGGATGCACAAAGGACCGATCGAAGTTATGAAGTGGGAGAGAAGGTTTTCATTCATATCAAGCCTAATAAGAGTACCATATGGTTTGGGAAGGGGAAAAAGTTGTCACCTCAATTTATAGGACCATTCAGAATCCAAGAGAAACTTGGACCCATTGCCTATCGTCTCGTATTGCCACCCCACCTGCATAAAACTTATAATGTTTTTCATGTATCTGTTTTACGTCATTATGTTGTTGATGAATCACATAAACTAAATTGTAAGGAACTGTAGATATCAGACATGGGAACCCTCATGATAGAACCGTTACGCATATTGGACCATAGAGTCCGACAGCTCAAGAACTATTGGCAGACCAAGTTAAGGTCTAGTGGGACAAGTATAGTCCATGATCTGCTACTTGGGAAGACATTGAGATACTACAATGAGATTATCCCTAACTTTTTTTGACCACCTCGAGAATGTGTTTCTTGAAGGTTGGGTGTATGTAACACTACCTTTTGACTTAGACAACCAGGATTACCTGAGGCCTAAACACCTTTATTTTCTATTCACAGTGAAACTATTAAATGATACGCTTGAACTTTTAAGACATATGAATCTTTATGAATGTTTAAATGTATTTGGATAATGATGGTTATGGTGTGATATATTGTGAGAACATAAATTTTATGAATGTTTAAATGTTATTGATGATGATGGATATGATGCAACATATTGTGTGAATGAAAATCCTATGAAGGTTTAAATGCTATTTGAATAATGTTGGATATGATGCAATATGTTATGTAAGTGATAATTTTATGAATGGGTGTCGTTAATTGAATTATAGGATATTATGAGATCTATTTCTAACTTGAAAACTTTGATGTTAAAGTTGTTGGTACGTGGATACCAAATTGAAATTATGGTTGTATGCAATTACATGATGATAATGCATAGAAAT
>JZKD02S1716666.1:505740-521211 GCA_000966675.3 Picea glauca | reverse complement strand
TCTTGTATTGTGTGTCTTTTGTGTTTTGTTTCTGCATTTGTTTTATTTTATTGCTCCGTGGTCCTGTTTTTCTAACAGAAAATTCTCCATAGAGGTGAGGTATATGTGCCCACCCCAAAGGAGACCAAAACATCTAAAGGGACTAACTTATTGGATCCAAAGACGAAGGAGGTTGAGACCCAAACAAAGGAGATCAAGATGGATGATACACAAACACTGATAATTAAGATCACCAGTAATAAATTAGCTTAGACAAATAAGTTGGAGAAGAGAGAGTCTGAGATTTCAACCAGAGAAATGGACAAAGGTGGTGGCATTTTTAGTTTTGAAAATGAGATAAATAGAATCAAAATACCTACCCCTCTAGTTGAATTAGTAAAGAATCTTGCATATCGTAAACAGATAACCAAAGTGACAGGTTGTTCAAACCAAGAAAGCCAATCCGACGTGATAAACTTGGAAGATGATAAGCCCAATATCACTTTTGGTCCACATTTCGAGGGTGCTGGAGACACCATCGCTCCTTTCTATATCACCCTAAATGTGCATGATCTACTGTTGCATAAATACATGCTAGACTTTGGAGATTCACATAATTTGATGCCCAAAACTATTATGTATAGACTAGCCCTCGAGATCACCAGACCTTACGGAGATCTGTACTCCTTCAATTCGAGAAGAGTTAAGTGTATGGATATGAAAAAATATTTAGTAGTCACCCTTGCACAGGTCCCAGTCAAAAGCATCCTGATGGATGTAGTTATTGATGATATCCCCCCAAAGTATGGCTTACTACTATCAAGGTCGTGGGGGGCCAAACTTGGGGGGTCCCTCCAACTCGACATGACTTACACCACAATTCCTATGTTTGGTGGACAACTTACTCGGTTATACAGGGAAACGAGGTTAGCCTATACAGTGAGTGATCCTCAGAATCCTAACAATTTTCCCATTTACATTGCGGATCAAGATCTACGAAATTGTATTTTATCTTTTGATGATGGTCTAGATAGTTTCACATAGGAAAATTAGGTAGATGAGAAAGAATAATAAAATATGCATAGCACGGGGATCTAGAAAATGTTTTTTGATAATGCCCTGTCATGTGAAGGAGCAGGTGCAGGGGTATTTTTTGTGGCACCCAAAAATAAATTTGTTGTTCCTTTCTCTTACAAGCTTCAATGGGATATAAACTACACTAACAATGTATGTGAATATGAAGCCTTAGTATTAGGATTGGAAGCTGCCAAGAAGCTTAACATAAAGAACCTGGAAGTATATGGAGACACTGAGTTAATAGTCAAATAGATGAATCGATAATACCAAGCCAAACACCTGAGATTGAGAACGTATAGAAATTGAGCCTGGGATCTAATGGAAAAAAAATTATCGTCTGTAAATATCCACTTCATCTTGCACATCAAAAATTTGTAGGCCGATTCATTAGCCAAGGCAGCCTTGACGTTCGCTCCCCCCACAACTTTTAAATTAAAATACCATATAGAGGTAAGGCATAGACCATCCATCTCGAATAACATACAACACTGGCAGGTTTTTGAGGATGATGAATGGATCAGGAAGTTCCTAGAAGCAGTGGGTGACTTTTCTGAAACTTACATTGATCAAGAGAATCAAAATGATCACACATAGATCATGCAAGAAGGAGAATACCCTTAGGAATTCCAAGAAAAAATTTCCAACCATCTCATGTTAGTCTTAAAAAGTAATCAGATTCCAAAGGGACTAATCCCCCTGGAAAGACTTTTCGATCTAAAAGACATGCCTTTAAAATCCACTCTCCAACCCCAACCAGAAGAGGTTGAAGATTGCGATGTAGGGACAAAAGAGGAACCTAGGATGGTGAAAATATCAAAGTACCTTCCTCCTAAGGTGAAAAATAAGTATAAAGATTTTCTCGCATGATATAAAGATGTTTTTTCTTGGTGTTATGTAGAGCTCAGGACCTATGACACTATTATGATCGAACACAAGATACCTCTGAATCCTGGTGTCAAACCCTTTAGGCAAAAGCTTAGACAAATAAACCCTATCCTATTACCCGTAGTTGAAAGAGAAGTTAAGAAGCTCTTAGACGCGAAAATAATAGTACCACTGAGATACTCCGATTGAGTGGAAAACTTGGTCTTGGTTAGAAAAAAGAGTTGGGAGATTAGACTGTGTGTTGATTTCAGAAATTTAAATAAATCTTCCCTCAAAGAAAACTATCCTTTACCTAAAATGGATCACGTTTTAGGAAAGGTAGTCGGAGCAAATAGGATGTCTATGATTGATGGTTTCTCTGGGTACAATCAAATTGTTGTACATGAACAAGATAAAGAAAAAGCAATCTTCACTACACCCTGGGGTACATTCATGTATGATAAAATGCCTTTAGGTATAATGAATGCATGTGCCACCTTCCAGCGTGCTATGGATACCGCTTTCATCGACGAAAGAGACAAATTTGTAGTTATCTATCTCGATGATCTAACCGTTTTATCTAATTCTGGCAAAGATCATTTAGTACATCTCAAACAAACTTTCAAAAAATGCCGCAAGTTCAGTCTGTCTTTAAACCCCAAGAACTCTCGCTTCTCTATGCAAGAAGGTAAACTCTTGGGCCAAATTGTGTCCCGAGACGGAATTAAAATTGATCCCAGCAGGGTTCAAGCTATAGACACAATAAATATTCCTAGAAATGTAAAGGAAATACAATCATTCTTAGGAAAGATAAACTTTTTGAGAAGGTTTATCCCAAACTTTGCTGAAATTGTGAAATTAATTATAGGTATGTTAAAGAAAAATAGTGAGGTAAAATGGACAGCAGAGGCCAAAGAATTGTTTACACGTATCAAGAGGGTTACAAGCGAGGCACCTATACTGGAAATCCCTGACTATATAAAGGATTTTCTTATTTTCTCGTTCACCTCCGAGCATACCATTGCCGCAGTACTCCTCCAGAAAAATGAGGAAGGTTTCGAACAACCGATATCCTTTTTCAGCAAAAGTCTCAGAGACGCAGAACCAAAATATGATATAATGGAAAAGCAAGCATATTCCATGGTAAAGGAATTAAAGGATTTTATAACTTATGTATTTCATTCCAAAATAATCACGTATGTACCTACTAGCTCTGTTAAATACATTTTAGTGCAACCTAACAGTGACAGCAAAAGGCGACGGTGGCTTGCAAAAATTCAGGAATTTGATCTGGAAATAAAGCCGACGAAACTAGTAAAAGGTCAAGGTTTGTCTAAACTCTTAGTTGAATATAATTTCAGAGCCCTCGGCATAAAAAACATACAGGGATGTGGAGAAGATGAAGATATGAGTGAGCTCTATGAGCAAACAAGTGAAATCAAAATCGAAGAGAAGTTTACCTCCTCTAACTGGTACAAAAACATAGTATCCTACCTACCGATTTTGAAGTGCCCGAGTGATTTATCTCCATCCAAAGCCAGAACACTAAAACTACATGCGGTCAAATACTGTATATCTAAGGGTAAATTGTTTTGGAAGGACCCACTTGGCTTCTTGTTGGTTTGTTTGGTTGAATCTGAAACATAGGAGGTCATAAGCGAATTCCACGAAGCAGTGTGTGGGGGACATCACGCTTGGAGAGAGACAACTTATAAAATCATGAGGGTAGGGTATTATTGGCCTAAACTTTTCTCTGATCTAAATTCCAAAGTTAGGGTTTTCGACCCTTGCCAACTGTTTGTAGGCAAGCATAAAATCCCAATGCTAGCTTTAGTTCCAGTCAAAACAAAGGCTCCTTTTCAACAGTGGGGAATGGATTTTATAGGTGAAATTAACCCTCATTCCAGTGCTCAACACAAATGGATCTTAACTACCACATATTACTTTACTAAATGGGTAGAGGGTATTCCAACCAGGAAGGCTATAGATTTAGTGTTAATAGATTTCCTTGAAGAAAGCATTTTATCTAGATTCGACTGCCCCTGAAAGATAGTAACAGATAATGCCCAGGCTTTTAAATCTATGGCTGTGATCAATTTTTGCCAAAAATAAAATATTGTACTCGACCATTCTATGGCATATTATCCCCAAGGAAATGGACTGGCTGAATCTTCGAACAAGAGTCTGATCAACATAACTAAGAAAGTGTTGAATGAGAACAAGAGATCCTGGCATGTACATTTAAAATATGCACTATGGGCAAATAGGATTGGCATGAAAAGATCCATCGATATTTCTCCTTTCCAGATGGTATGTGGGACTGACATGGTATTACCCATAAACTTGGCACTTCCCATAATGAAACTATGGAAAGATGAGAAAGAATAACCAAACCATGTCACAAGGAGAATAAATCAGCTGACCAAAGTACAACAAAACAGGGTCGAAGTGGATGAAAGATTGCAAAAATATCAAGATGACATGAAAACGTTATTTGACTGTAAGACAAAAGACAGAGAGTTTATCCCGGGTGATTTGATCTTAAGATGGGATGCTAGGAAGGAAGATTTGATGAAACATGGTAAATTCGATCATATTTGGTATGGACCTTTTAGAGTCGCAACTTTCGAAGAAAAAATTAATTTTTATTAGAAAATCTGGATGGTAAAATCTTCAATGCCCTTGTCAACGGGCGTTATCTAAAACACTACATGAAATAATTGGTTCCAAAAGGATTTCCATTGTATATACCGGTTTGTATTTTCTTTCTATTTCATGATTCCCTTGATGTAAGTTTTCATTTTTAATTAATTAGGTCAGTATAAATAGAGATACGCAATTTTCAAATACATTCAACTCTTTTAAGGGACACTCCTTTTGTTTACAGGATTTTGGCTTGTGACCTAAATGAGCGAAAGGAGAAAACATAAAGTCATGTATTGGAGGCTGAATTCACCAAAATCAGGTGATAGAAAAGGTTTTCAGTTGTTTCAAAATGGTAAGGTAAAGGTATGAACTCCCGAGAATTATGTTCTTTAAGAAAGAAAAGGTCTCCTAAGCACCGTAAAGGTCCCATCAATCTAATGTTTTCGCTTAGTTGTTATTAAAAAGAGTAGTTACTTGCTTTGGGTCCTAAGAAGTTAATTTAAAATAAAGATGGGTGATAGTTAAGTAAAGCATCTCTGGGAAAGGGTTTTCAAAAAATGGTTTTAATTTTTGACCCCTGGTCCTCAGTGTACAAAACTTTGTCCGTCACCTTTCTTCTAGTCTTCACTTTTATCTTCTTAAAAAGCGAAGTACCTTTCTGGATTTATATACGTAGGGGGAAGAGATTATGTTTTAACTTAGAAAGATGTAAAGCATACTTTGGAAAGAAATCTGGTCTTCATAACTCCTCAGTCTCTTACTAAGCAAGTTATGCGTAGGTGGATCCTGACTATTTTGGGTTTTCCAACAGTTTCGAAGGATTGAGGCTTTCTCTAAGGAAAACCCCTAGAAATGATTTTTCCCCTTTTTCCTGTGGGTTAAGGTGTGGTGAAGGATAAGGGAAGGTTGGTACCGAGAAATCAAAGTAAGTTAAGAGACCTCCATTGAAATATATTATACAAATATCACCCCTCATACAAACTGATTGCCCCCACTTCGTGTTCTAAAAATAAAATTATAAGACAGATGGTGAAAAGAAAGTCATATCTAAGTGTACATCTAGTCTAAAGAGACAATGAAAGGAAATTCAGAAATGATTGCCATTGTCTCAGCATTTAAATGCATAAATATATTCCGAAGTGGTGAAAGGAAATTCAGCAAAAAAGGCCAGATAACTTCATCGGGGTACTGAACAGGCCTGCTGGTACTGAAGCAATATCTGAGATGTCTATAAGGCTATTATACACGATTTTCACTCTACTCTGGTAATCAACTTTTTTGAGACTAGATCCTCATCCTAATCCTAGATGAGACTCCCCGATTAAAAACATGTAATAAATTTCGTTGGATGCAAGCCAAAAGTTACAAGATCTGTTGGATTTCCTAGAACTGTTTTGATTTGTCTTAATGCAGATCTAAATTCAGTAAAGAGAAAGAGAAAGTCATGAAAAGGGCTGTAGTTGAGTATGAAACATAGTGAGTATTTAAAAGCTTTGCAGAAGTGAAATACAAGATCTCTTATTCCCTCTGTTTATCTTTTCCCTAAAGGAAGTTTAGTAGAAGTGAAGCAAATGACTCCATTTACCCAGTTTAGGAACATGGTCTACTGTTCTTCCCGTCTTGCGAGAAGACGGGATCCCTATTTGGAGCCTATGTTGGAGCCACCTTTTTCAATAGGTTTAAATATATTTTTTAAAATCAAATGTTGGTTTTTGAGTTCTTTTTCACTTTGTGACATTTACATACTGAAAATCTCAGTAGTCTCGACATGTGAAATAGCAAAGGATGTTATGTTTCATAACTTACCACTTTTTATTGTTAAAATAAAGTTTTTACTTTTGGTACCTTGGAATATCGCTCTTCGGGAGTCACAAGTCACAATATTTACAAACCTTGATGTGCGAGGTCATGAAAAATTTTAAAATTTTACCTCAGGTGAAAGCCAGGAGTAAAATTCTTTAAACCCCAGTCAAGTGCTATCGGCACTTCGCATATCGACATTCACCCTCTCCTAAAACATTACCGTCATAACTATAAAAGATGAAGCCGTGAGACTTTTACATAAGTAACTCGGGTTAATGTCCAGGGTGATTAGTTTTGACCATGGTCAAAGTCTCTTGGGATTTCGCGACTCGGCATACGTTCCTCCTAGAAACTATACCTTTGAAACCTTGAGTGGAGAAGTCACGAGATTGTTCAAACATAATTAATTAAAACATTTAATCCAGTTTACCTTTTGGTTTAAATAAATCACATCACAGTGATCTCGTGGTTTCACGACTTGGCTAGCGCTCCTCCCGGAAACTATACCCTCGAAGCCCCGAGCCATGAAGTCGCAAAATATATTAAAAAATGATTAATTAAACACTTAATCCTGGTTACGTCCTCTCTTAACTAAATCTAATCATCAAAATCTTGGGTTTTAGAGGCTCGAAAGTTTAGAGTGAAAACTCCCGTTACAACAAATGTCAAAAGGTTGATTAATGTTTAATTAAGCTTAGTAAAAAAATCTAAGCTATCTTAATCAATGTTCAATACAAATAATAATATGCACAGTCTACAAGGTAATTTTAAATTTTCCTTGCGCCAACTTGTGTCACGAACCGTCAAAATTTATGGCATCAATTGGAAATGAGGTAAAACGACAAGTAAGGATAGGGTCTTTATTGCTAAATTTGTCTCTAAATATGATTTGACCGTTCTGTTCATAAGGATACAAGGATTTTAAATGATCGAATATATAGATCTTTTTCATTTTTTGTTCTATTCATAAAGCTCATTTCTATCCCGTGCAGACAAGTTTTTCTTAGCAAAACTGATCTCTGTATGTATACGCATTTTTATTATAGGAGAGCTAAGTCACAATCTTCTGTCATGGCCTCGCGAAAAGCGTCCAAGAGAAGTGCTGAGATTTTGGGACAAGGCTCCGATAATGTTTCGGATACTTCACCTCAAAGTATTGATTCTATATGAACCTGGTCATACATCTCAAAGGTTTTGCAATCAAATTTGGTGAACTGTTCAGACGATTCCAGTGACAATGAGAAAGATGACATGACTACCAAATACAAGATGATCATCCAGGCAGAGATGCACAAAGTAGCGGCCAGGCCACATCTTCTACCTTACTATGACATGATACGATGGGCATCAGATCATGTAGATATCCCTACCAGGACCATCATCAGCGAGCAAAAGGTCACTGTTGGGACCTTTAGACTAGAAAACTTACAAGCAATGTATAAGTTACCACCCACATCGAACTTGACATACAATGCAGAGTTTCTAGAGGGTTTTAAATAGAAGGATGCGAGCAATACACAAAAATATTATCCGATTTGATCAAGGATTGGGTCTCACACCTAGTGAAGTTCAGAGCAGATAACAATGAAGTTTATTCCATATCTTCTTTGGAACCACAGTTCAAATACATAGTGATGATGACCTGTAGATTGTACGGGAGGGAAGAAACCACGCATTTTTTCCTCCCATGGGTGCCTCTGATACATACAGTAGTAGAAGTTTGTTCTTTTGATTGGGCCAAACTGTTGTCAAATAGTCTGACCAGTCGGATTACAGAATATCGGACGCAGAGGGAAAGCAGAAAAGCCGACTCATTTTTTATGTCTGCATACATCATGGACACCATCTGTTCCATGACACCTTTTCCCTTAATGAGTTGGAGTTGGGCTCCATCGGAGACTGAGACTATCCATGTCTATAATTCTAAGCTTTGGGATGATAAGGCCTCAAATTTTATATATGAAATCGTCAATTGGGTAATGGTACCGATGCATGTCGCCATATTTGGTAATCCACCACCTTGGATCTCAGATAGCATTATGGCCAATTTGAACAGGGTCGCCGACTGGTACATCGAGGAAGAGTTTTCATACCTTAGGGTTTTTGGTGCTTCTATCCCTCCACATGATCTACCATTGTTTATACCTGATAGGTTGGCCTGTCATGAGATCGCCATGCAAACCGTGATTGGTGGCATAAGTAAAGAGATGAAGGGGCTTTCAAAGAAGGTATGGCCACCTTTCCCCATTCATTTAAACACCTATTCTTTATTAGATTTAGGGCATGCAAAGGCTGAGGCAATAGCCTTAGAAGATATAAAATTAGTCAATATTGAATTCAAGAAACACGAACCATAGAGGGTCGTGAGTAATCACTTAGCTAGTTGTAGCCTTAAAAGGTTTGAGCACGAGAATTCACCTCATAATGATATTTTCCGAGGCGCGAGATCGTATGTCGAGGTTTTGGCTAGGATTAAAACTCTGTCGACTGAAGAGAGGGCTGAGGTTTTCAATTTCCAAGAACATAGGTGGAGTTTCCTTCCCCCTGTATTATGGGGCAAGAATCGAACGACTGTAGAGGTGTAGAAAACAAAGGTCGAAGGCTCCAAAGATTTAGCAGTCGGCCAAGAAGAACAACAGGATAAGGAAGAGCAAGTTGGGGGCCCGAAACAGGAAGCCAAGGCTTTCGATCCTCCAAGCAAGAAAACTTCAGTCATTACTCTAGGGAAATCATCTAAACAGGTCAGTAATCCCATTGTTTTGGTTACTCCCCTACAATCAACAAAGGGAATACCAGACATAGGTTGGATTTTTGGTGAAGAATTAGCACCCATATTAGTGGAAGAGCTACCTCCGAATGAATTCTTCTTCGATAAGAAGAGAAAGGTTGTCGTGAAACAAGAACTCTAGCAAGAGGAAGGTACTATATCCAAGAAATTTAAAATTATAACCGATGGAAGAACCATGAAGAAAGAATAATTTGCAACACAAATAGCAGGAACATTCGATGCTTTTTCTATGACAAACCAATATTCAGTCGGAACCCTAAAAGATCAGCTGAAGAGAAAAAATCATCTAATCAAGACATTAGAGGCTAAATTAGCTACGACAGAGGCTGCTTCCAAATATCAGGCGACTACAACTTTGGAGCAAGCTAGAATAGATGATCTAAATGAAATTGAGCGGCTCAAAGATGATCTCAAACAAACACAGTTGATGGTTCAGACAAGTCAGATACAGGTAGTTCAGCAAGGAGAATTGATAGAGAAACTTCAGGCCAAATTAGAGTTAGTCGAAGGCCAGGTAATCGATATCGGGATATTTCAATCCCGAGCAATAGAAATTAGAAAAAGGTTATTGGTGGCACTGCAAGGTCAGCTTGTTAAAGTAGAAACGATTCAAAGTAGTTACCAACTCATTGATCAAATATTGGAGAACCTCTCTCTCAGAGAAAGGGAAGTCAAAGCGACTTGGGTTGCATTCCAGGAGGCTATTATAGCCACGACGAGAAAGGAAATAAGCAGTAGTTCCAGTTTTCCCATCTCGGAGCAGACCAAGGGCAATATCTTGTTGAAAGAATGGGAGCGAAATATATCTGAAGGTAGACAACAAGATAAGGAGATAAGAATATCTTGTGAAGAAACTTTCAGTTTGTTAGATGGGATGTGGTTGGGTTCTAATTGTGAAAGTAGCATTGAGATACTAGGTCAGATCAATACAACCAAATATCTGCTAAATATCAAGGAAAGTGAAGAAAGAGAATTAGCCGAAATTTCACAAATAACCCAAACAGACATAGTTCAAATAGATAAATGGCTAATTAAACCAAGTATATTATTGTGTTCTATCAACGCCAAAGACCAGTAGGTGGAAGGAAGGTTGCCACAATTGGTGAAACATTGTTATATTTTTGAGGCCAATAACCAAGCAGAACCTTCTAAGCTGATATCACAGTTGGTAGAGAAGTGCATCATTTGCATGGAGCAGGTGAAGAGGTAGGTTTCTGGTACCAAATGAGGATAGAGATAAAGAAACCAAATGTTTTAACTCCTTTGATTGTAACCGAAAACCTCTGGAACGATTGAGGTTCCAGCATATAAAATCTATATAAATATACATTTTGTGAAGGGAAACAAGGCTGGATATTTTTGGTCGATTGTAATCGAGGCTATCTTCTTTTTTGAATTAATACAAAGCAATCTAGAGAATCCTGATTCCGTCACGACTGTGCTATGAGTTTGTTCTCTTTTTTATTCATATTCAATTTTATTTCGCTTATATACATCTGATGAATGTTGCACTGCAATTTAGTAAAACTTCTACTGTGGTGGTTAATTTTTTTTCATTTATATCGTTTACAGTTTTTCCTCTGTATTGGCTAACAACAGATACAAGACCTGTGAAGCTTTAAGTGGTCATATTTTATACTTCGTCAGATTCCTTCTTAGTATATTTTCTTCCTTTGTTTAAGGAGTGAGATTCTCCCTTGATAGGAGCCTTACATTATAAACAACTAAATGTTTTTCTCATATTTCTCACACTTTTTATTTCAAATATAACATAGTTACGGAAAAAGGCCTTTTGTTTGCATTTTGTTCTTAACATTAATTTCAAAGTTCTCTTTATAAGATCAAATTGATATAGCATAAAAAACCTTCAGATTTCCTTTAATTTTTTATGTTCCTCTATGACTGTCCCCATTGTAAGGCAACCTAATATTGAACTCGGTTGATCAGACCAAACCCATATTGCTTTAAATATTTTTGATACTATACTTAAAATAGCCAACACCTGGGTAGAACTTGAATGTCCATGGGCTGCAATCGAACGGGATATAAACATACAGGAACAGTTGGAAGTTAGACAATGACAACCTAGAAATTAACCCTAGCTTCCTTTCCCGAATTTATACTCTCCTCCATTTTTACACTTTACTAACTTTTGGATGCCTAGACATTGTACTTTTTAAAGCCTTAAGTATAGACTCTGGAACAACACTGCCCATTTTGAATTTTGCTGAGTCATAAACTGTAAACTCTTATTTTGTTGATGATATTTTGCTGAACAATTATAATAAAAATGTTATATTTAAATTTATGAATTTATAAGATTTGTTAGATATGACCTTACATCCTATCTTAAGGGGTGCATAAGCATTTAGGTTCACATGTAATCGATATAATGTTTATCAAGAGGCACAGGGTAAGGAACCGAAACATAATTGTAACTGATCCAAAACTCTATATAAGAGTTGCTATGCTTGATAGAGAAAAACATAAATTAGATGGAAGGAATTTGTGAATAAATATGGGGGATAGTATTCAGAGATAGAGAATAGAAGGGAGATAGTATGTAGAACAGAGAATAGAAATATAATGGTACAGATAGATAGTTTTTCATCTGGTATTTGCATTGTTCTTCTTTTAATAAAATAATTAGAGTTGTTCATTTATTTGATTTCTGTCATTATGAGTTTGTTGTTAGTTATATTTAATATGTGTTGATTGAGCCGGTCTGTGGACAGAGAAGGCAGGGCCCCCTTCGATTGAGACAAAGGTGGAGGTGTACGTTTAGTATAGTTTTTAGATCCAGATTTGAATGGTATCTTTCAGCAAGAATAAGATTCT
Source organism: Picea glauca (assembly GCA_000966675.3). NCBI lineage: Eukaryota > Viridiplantae > Streptophyta > Pinopsida > Pinales > Pinaceae > Picea > Picea glauca. The sequence continues at coordinate 509,216 of JZKD02S1716666.1, read as the reverse complement.
AGTTTTCAGTTTCTATTGCACATTAATTTAGTAATGTAGAGCAATAGTTGTGAGCGTGAGATTTATGTTGAGTTTCATTTCATTACAATATAGATTGCTAAGTGAATGGGGAGTGATAAGTAGCAGAAGTTTGTTTCATGTCGTTAATTTTTAGTAAAGCTTTTATATGCCTGGAAACACATTTTATGATTGGTAAAGAACTAATGTAGGATCAGTGCAGGATTAGTGCAGAATGAGTGCAGGACAGGGCAGATTAGTATAGCTTCTTCAAGCAGTTTCTTTTGAAGCAGATTGACATTCTTGAAACTCTCTCTTCAACCCTGCACATACAATGTTGGTTCCTCTAATTCTACCTCCACGGGTTGACAATTAAATGTTGATTTACATGGTATTAAATGTTGATTTAAGGGTTTGTGGAAATGGGCTTTGGGATATTTGAAGTGAGAAGTCTACAAACTTCTCGAAGAACTGAATCCTGAACTCCCAAAATGATCCAAGCCATCCAAAGAAAGAAGACACATGGAGTCGGATCCCTCACTTTGGAATTTAGTGCTCCAGAGAATCATGGAAGTCAAGTATTGAAAGTCTTGAAGCGCCAAAGTGTCGAAGTCCCGAAGTAAATATGATCCATCCATCAGTGGGGACACATGGTAGAAGTCCACAAACTTCGAAGGGAGATGAGTTTTTAAATTTGATATTTCTGAATTCCAAAGATTTGAAATCATCTCAGTCATCGATCCACGAGGGTCACACATCATCAGATCCCTATCATCGGGTAAATTCACATGAAGGGAACCTAGGTTTGAGATTTGATTATCCCAAAGTCTCGGAGCCTAAAGAGAGCAGGAGCCATAGTTATTAAAGGGGACATCTGGAGGTAGATCCCTCACTTTGGAATTCAACACTGTGGAGGATTGTGGGAGTTAAGAAATGAGAAGTCCCGAAGTGCCGAAGTCTCAAATATTCAAAGCCCAGAGTCAAAGATCAAGCGCCATGCATTGTTTCAGATCATACGAACATTATTTACTTTGGGAATCCGAGCTTCCATATTTTCGACATATCAACTCCTGGTTTCATCCAGAGCATTTTCTCCTGGAGTTAAGAATCAAGTGTCGTGTGTCCTCCTCAAATAGATGGTCATCGTTCACTTCAGAACTTCAACATTTGTTTCAGGTCACCACATCACTCCGAGCCCATATTTATGCCAACTCTACCTATAGACCCCTCTCGATCTACAAAGTCCAAAGTACGTGGTAGCCATCAACACAAACATAGGGCACCCTTATAAGTCATGACACGTTGCATCCATCCGACGCTCACACATCGCACTCTTTTCAAGCATTTTCGGAGGTGTCTTCAGCCTGTTTTCGAGTGACACATGTCAACCCTCTATCCGAACACATCAGCATAGTGACGTCAGGCCTCCACATTAGAGAGTCCTCTAGAGGTGTTATTGTTCAACCCAAAAAGCAATGACCCACCCCAAATCACCATTTTAATAGATCCTAAAGTTGGAAGGCGTATAAAATCCAGTGGTGGCGCTAGATCTAGCAGGTGCACCCAGATCGTAGATCGATACCCAATCGATGGCCACACTTCATTGCGGGGATGGAAATTGCTTGATCGATAAAGTTATTGAGTGATCCCACAATTGAAACTATGGTTTGGTGAAAGTGATATGTAGCAGAAGGTGGTGGATTGCGGGCCCAAAAATGGTGTCAGTTCAAACCATTTTTACGGCCCCACAATCACGTGCTCATATAGCGTCCAATCCATGAGTAGTGCATGGCTGCCCCATAGGCACTTAGCCTTGTCTCGATCTTGAGGGTTCAGTTAATAAATGAAAGGACTGGTGGTTGAAACCTCGACTCACTCCATAAATGGAAGGCATGGAAATTCCGACCGTAGAGACTGAATTGTCATCCTGTGGTGCTCCCGTAGACATATTTTCTTGCAGAGACATGCTTATCTAAGATCGCGTATGATAGAAGGATGCATGCTCAGTGTGAAAAAATAAAATGTAGAAGGAAGGCTTTGAATGTAGTATCTAGGTCACACTTCTGGTAGTGGTGGACTGGTCTGAGTATAAATAGGTAGTTTTTTTATATTTTGTTAAGGTCGTCAACTGGTTGAGAAGAGCTCCCTATTTTTTGTAATGTTTTGAGTCTAGAGTTGTTCTTTGGTTATGCATAAAATTTGAGACTTTCACATTAATAGAAGTCAGCTTCTTTCATTTCTCTATAAAAACTGTGCTAAAACACTCAAGCATGGAGGATCCAGTCAAGGTTCATAGTTTTATTGTAATGTAGGTTTGATTATAGTATTTTTGTGACTAGTTTTAGTCATCTTTTTTGTTGTCTTATTCCCTCTTACGTTGAAAGGCTCGGGCATGGAGGATCCAGTCAAGTTGTCATAGTTGCATTGTGATGTAGGTTTGATCATTATGCTGTTGTGACTGTGTTCCTGTGACATATTTCAGTGTCTGAAGCTCGATTTCAAGAGTGCTCTTGAACCTTCATTTTTCTTCACCAAGATTCTTGAAAGCCTGATTCCCATGGAAGAATTGTCCAATTTATCACTAATTCTTCCTTCTTCTCACCCTTAAACTCAATTCATTGATTGAAGTTAATGAGGCCCTAACTTCCCTATGCATTTCTTACCCAGTTTCTGTGTTAGAATAATTTATGTATTGATTTTTGTCCATTTGACCTCCACTCATAAAACCAACATCCACCAAACATTCTGATGGGTACTGGGATTATCCTCTTGCAATATGAGGGTGACTCTCAGTGCTAACAATAGTGGCTCCATTTCTGGGGAACGAATTGAATACATTTCCCTGGGTATGAATGACAACGGAATTCTGATTTTTAAGGTGCATCAGAAATCAATACCTTAAAGATTGTAACTTGCAACTGGGGACTCCACTATTTTAGTTGTGTCTCTAAAAGGTAGACACATGAGGTATACTCCTCAGCTGCCTCTAGTGACACCTGAATCTGACCCAAAGAAAATTGTCAGAAAAGGAAAGACCCCTCAAGAGGGGATTGCGACTATTGTAGTAGGCGATTCTGGTAAGTTACATGATTCTTATTTGAAATCTCCAGTAGTTGCTTCTAATTCTCATGTTATACCTTCTAATGAAGTTTCTAGAAGTTCAAATTTTGGGAGTTTTCCTATTGATTTCCCCCCTCCTAGTCCTTGTTTGGAAGAATAAATTTTTGAATCTCCTGTCTCCCCTGATATTATACAGTGGTTTAGACCCAGGATGTTAAGAACCAAATATCAATACATCGAAAAACCTCAGAAAAAGTACTCAACGCCTTAAAAAAGAGATAATTTTAGATAATAAACCTCTTCGAGGGGGAAACCTCCTTTTACCCCACTTAAATGTTCAAGTACAAGATGATTCAAAATGAAAATGTCTCATTCATATATATAGGAGACTAGGAGGTATAATTACAACTAATGGCCTA
>JZKD02S1716666.1:465144-482055 GCA_000966675.3 Picea glauca | reverse complement strand
GGGAATGAGAGGGATGGAGTAGGGAGATAAATAGATGGATGCAGAGAGAGAGGGAGAGAGTCGAAACAAGTGGATATAGAGAGGGAGTATATGTGAGAGTGTAAGGCATAGTGAAGCCAAGTCTAGGTCTAGGTCATGGTATAAGTCTAGGTATAGGTCATGGTCTAAGTCTATGCCTATTTCTAGGTCTAGGTATTGACATGGCTTGTGAGGTCTAGGTCAAGGGAATCTCTTGCCTTAGCATGCCTTTCCTTGCAATGTACCACTCTTGCTAAAGTGTGAGAGTGTTTGAGGGAGAGAGAGGAAGAAAAAGAGGGGAGGTAGATAGTGATTTTGTCTGAGTGTGGGAGGGAGAGAGAGGAATACATATAAGGGGGATAGAAAGTGTTTGTGAGAGAGTGTGGGAGGGAGAGATAGGTAGAAAGAGAGTGGAGGTAGAGAAAGGTAGACAAAGGATGGAGGTAGAAAGTGAGTGTGTTAATGTGTGAGAGGGAGAGAGAGGAAGACATAGAGGGTGGATGGAAAGTGTGGGAGGGAAAGAGAGGAAGAAAAAAAGGGAGGTAGAGAGTGAGTGTGTTAGAGTGTGGGAGGGAAAGAGAGGAAGAAATATAGGGGGGGTAGAAAGTATCTCTGGGAGGGAGATAGAGAAAGGAATAGAAGGGAAATAGAGAGAGTGTGTGAGAGTGTGAGAGGGAGAGAGAGAAAAATGGAGAGGGGGTAGAGAGAGAGGTTGTTACACATTATTTTGGTCACCTTAGTGATCCATTGAAAACATGTGTTCATGTTCCCAAAAAGATCATTTCTTCATGAGGAAAGTCACTGGCCTTCTCTTCCAAAAAACACCCTATTAAGGAAGGTCGTCACATGTTTCATTATAAGCAGGGTGAAACGATGCCTGGTCATTGCACTCTACCCTAAAACTGGTTTGTGATGTCTCTGCAATATAGTCTACAAGTGGGGTGTGATGATGTCAAAAGGATAAGAAAAGGTCGACCTTCATGAAAGTTCTAAAAGGGGATCTTCTAGAAGGTGAGGTGGAATCCATATGGTTGGGATCCTACTCACTTCTTTGATTTGGTGGGATCATCCTAATCGCTTTAACCATCTCTCTTTCCCCTATATAAGGATGGATTTCTCATGCAAAAGGTTTATAAAGGTTAATGAAAGTTGAATCGACTAATATTGTATGGAGAATTCTGCATTGGGTCATTATTGAGAGCTTCATTTCAGTTCACCAAGTCATTGTGGATCTTCTTCATTCAAGCTTGGAGAAAGTGTTTGTGTTGGAGAAAAGGGTCATCGAAAGGGGACCTTGCAACATCAAGGATTTGGTTGTAATATCCACTTTCATTATTTATAATACATCAATATGTTTATTTCCTGTAAAACTTATCTCGTTTTATTGTATGATTCCTTGATCACATAAATAGGTTCTCCTTGAGTATGCTATATTGCTTTCACTTTGGTTGGCTTGTGTTCTCTTGCAGATATAATATCACAGGAGAAATGGAGTGGAGCTAGGATGACAATGACAAGAGGAACAAATATTTAAACGGTATCTCGCCTATATTTCATTTGATAGTAAACCCAATGATTAGACCTTAGGGAAAGCGTCATGATTGGTTCTATTTTATTCTAAATATAGGTGGATCTAGGGAGATCTTTTTATGTCTGCATTTACCAATAAGTCGCATAACAAAATTTGAGACTCCACTGGGGAATATGACCTCCTTTTGATTTTTTGCTACCCATTTTCCTTTATCCTACCTTCGTCTGATAATTTTCATTCTCTGAGTCTGTGGGTGATCTATTCAGACTCCCTGGGTTTAGAAGTTCTTTTGGATTTTTTGTCTTTCTCCCAATTTTTCAACATTTACAATGATCTTCGCACTGTACCTTATTGACATCCTGCGACGACCCTCTCTCTTTTCCCTCTGCTTAGCCATTCCAGTGCGAAGACATCGCACTCTGCTCTACCAGTGGCCTACAATGACACTTTCTCATCGCACTGTGTCTTACACCCAACCTGCGATGACTCCTGTAGGTTTGGATGGAGTGAGTCATTCTACCTTTCACCACTGAGATTTGTCTTGAAATCTTGGGCTAAACTTCCTATGCCCATGATTGATTTATTCTTGAGTTTAGAGATTGCTTGTGGTTGGTTTTCAGTGATTGAAAGTCTTTATTTTATTTTTGCAAGTTTTTTCTCATACTCATTGTCACAAGGATATAATATTGGATCTTCATCTGAGTGCTTGTTTGACAAAGGGTCTTTGGTTTTTCTTGATTTTTGGATTCATTTTATTTGTCAGATTTTTATTTGATTAAGAAACACTTCTTTCTTGTTTATGTCAAGAGTTTTTCTTGACTTTTTCATTTTTTTTACATTGTGAATTTGATTTGGGAATGGTATTGAGAGTGTCTTGATTTTCTTAGAGTGCATTTTCCTTTCGTTATCATATCTCTGATTTTATGTTAGAAAGGAAGAATGGACTTCATTTATTCTTTTTAGCAATCTCTTATAAGAAACTTTTTTACATTTGAAATATAAGAAGAAATTGGAAAATTTGTAGTTCATGATTATTTGGAATTGTGTTCATTCAGAATTAAGGAATAGCAATTAGTAGCTTGTTGTACTTCGAATGAAAAATACCTTATCCCTATTGTAACTAGAGTTCATTGAACTGAAAATTGCACATTCAGCTCTTTTTTCATTTTATTGGGTCAAGGTCATAACATCAACAGTTTCATTTCCATCTCCTTTTTGAGTAAGCAACAACCTCTAAAATACATCGTAAATCTAAAATTTAACGAGTAACTTTTATTTTCTATGGATCTTTTAAACCAACATTAGCTAGGATAGCGCTTTGGAATAGGTTGTGAGGTATACTCTCCAAAGAATCAAAACACACAATAGTATCTTTTGATAGGGAGAGTTCGAATACAATTGCTACATTTTGTCCTAGGAATCCCTTCTCACACAAGGGTTAAACCTAAGGTCGAATTAAGACTAGTAGAGTTACTCACCCTGCTTTGTTGGTCTTAGTGTAGAGATTGTGCGTATTATGGGGGTTTCTTGAAGGTATACCCACAATGATGAGTGGAATCCTTTCAAGTTGATTTTGGGCTAGATAACCTTCCCTTGTGCGTGAATCAAACTGTCGACTATTTCCCCATGAATAAATGTTATAGTTGGTAACCTTAGTAGCCTATCTCTTTAGGGTCTTTACATGAGGTGAATGTGGAGGGGAAAGTCTTCACAGTACCTGGAATCGACGTTGGCCAAACTCACTTGGGCTCCTTGGAGGGTATACCCACGATTATGTGTGGGATATTGCACCCAGGTGTAAGTCCGTTAAGTAGGTCGTCAACATAACATTTCCACCCACTTATCCCAACCCCTTCTTGTCTTGATTTCACGATGTTGGATTTCATCACCAACTAGTGACTTCAAAATAATAAGGTTTGCTTGCTTGGCTTGATTCCTAGATGTTATTAGTGAGTGTTTTTTGTTTCCTCTAGTCGTCCATAGATTTATTTCATTCTTTACTTATCTCAAGAAGCATCGGCCTTCGTTGTTCACATAGGATGCAAGGGCTACCCCTGGAAGATACGAAATATTACCAACCCTTGCCTCCTAACTCACCAGAAGGCTCTCCACATGGAGTAGTCAACAATGAGGTAGCTTCTGAATTTGGAAGATCACACTCTTTAGAAGGATTTTGAATTGTTTCAGACTCTTTAGAGGCTTTTAGACTCCCCCCTCTTAGGCCAGACTCGTGTATAATTCGCATGAAGTTGGCTAGAGAAATTGTTGTTGTTGATAATATTGGAGTGTCTACTGGACCTAATGCAAGATCAGAAGTAGAGGATCCACTTTTTCATAGTGAATCATTTAGGACCCTAGCTCACACTACTGGAACTTCCATTCCTCATTATGTTCCTTTGACAGTTCGTGAACTTTATGGTAACTTGGGGGTGAGTCACAATTGACCTATGGCATCACAAGTGCCTGATATATCCATCACCTACACGGTACCTTTGGACCTTTTTATTGGTAATTCCAATAGTGCCACCATCATTTCAGAACAAATATTGATTGGTTCTCACTTGATCCCTACTCTTCAGATGGCCCATTCTACTATGGTCCCACAAGATACCATGATTCCTATCAGAAATGTGGTTATTTCCCAATATTCGATTGGGACACCACTTCCATCTATATCGAATCCATCACTTCCCCCTAAGTATAGAGCTCTGAATTCTTATGTTGTTATCCCTACCCAGGTTCCATCCAGAATTTTTGTTCCTCTTGGGTATAATGTTGTTGTTGGCTTTGTTCCTACACCTGCCTTGGTTCTCTCTGGAGGGATTTATGTTCCTCCTCCTCCAATCCAATTGGAGGCACTAGTCATTCATTCACTTTTGGTTACCATATTCCTATTGGAGGTCAACCTCAAGATGGGGACAAACCCCAATTTGGGGTTCAAACTCAAATTGGGGCACAACCTCCACTTGGGGGGAAACCTCAGGTTGGAGTCCATAATCCACTGTATGGACATAACAAACCTAGATCATAATACCACCTTTGGAGCCTTCTTTCCCAAGGAAATTCACACTCATCTGGGGGGAAACATCCTCAAGTTAACTCTTTTGTACACCCTAACTTCAGTCAACCATATCCAGGTTCCATAAATCCCACTTGGGCTCAGGGCGTTCAATCTAGTCTCCCTTACCAAGGGATCCCCTCTACACAACCCAACCTTATGGGTTATATGTCCCAAAACCATCCACAGTCGAGTCTGGCAGGAATGTCAAATTATTTGTAGACTGCTTACAGTCCTACTGGTATACCCACAGGACTTCGCCCTCAAAACTACTAGTTTCCACAAGTGAACCGACAGTTGCCTTTCCTAGAGACTTTTTATTTACCTGATCTATCTAGGATTTTGAATGATCCTATATTACACTCTCCTCATTGGCCCATCATACCGGCCAGGTTACCATCTGACATCCCTAAATTTGATGGTCAAGTAGGAGAATATCCTAATAATCATGTTATGAATTTTCATCTGTGGTGTTCATCTAACTCCTTGATGGATGACTCCATCAGACTGCAACTTTTCCAACAAACTCTCACTGGTTCAGAAACAAAATGGTACATCGAGTTACCTTGAAGTTTATTCAATGATTTCAACACCCTAGACATGGCCTTTTTGACACATTACCAGTTGCTAATTCGATACGAGACAGGAACGGAAATTTTGAGTTATGTCAAGAAATCCTCCTCTTCTCATGTTTTTTATCATATCCATGGGTGGAGGAGAACAAAAATTTTAATCAAATTTCCTCTTCCTGATCAACTATTAGTCGAGTGGTTTACCAAATTGCTCATTGGACCTATCACTCGTGATGTCGCCATGGGTGGTTTTGTCACTAAAGAAAAGGTGATTAGTCATTCTCAATATCTTGATCTTATTTATTCTCAAATGGGAACACTTTACGATTTGATCCCTAACGCTCCTCGTCCTTCCAGAAACCCTACCCCAAAACCTCCAACAACCTCTCATGTTGTTAATGGTGTGATTGGCACCTTCCATGCTGAGACCCAGTCAACGCACGCTAGTCACACCAATCCAAAATCCAATCATTCTAATGCACAAGATACTCCTACTCCTACTCCTTCCACTGGTAAAATTGTTGAAGTTAATTTTGTTCAATCCACGCCTGCCGGAAAGAATAAAAATAAAAATAAAGGAAAGGGTAAGAACAAGGAGGAAAAGAATAATAATCCACAATCTGATAATTACAAAACACAAACCACTGATGAGAAAGACAAACGTAAGCATCGTTACCCCTGTCGTATTCGTGGTGCCAATCATTAGATGAAAGATTGTCTAAGACGTGCCGAAGTTACTAAGTTCCTTCAAGGAATCGGGAAACCTTCTATACCTGCCCTTTTGTCACAACCTTTCCCTTCTCAACAACAAGCCCAACTGGTCATTCATGACCAAGCTACCCCTTCTACTTCATCTTATGTCCTTATGTGTACCGGTGACTCTAAAAAGAACAAAGTTGCAGTCACATCTCGAGCTAAGGATTACTCTTCGCTAAAAGAGAAAGTTTACGACATACCGCCTTCATTGGGTCAACCTTCTCCCCCAAATTCACCTCTAAATGGTCCTCTTCATCTCGAATGAGAGGCTCTCAATACAGTCCTTCTCCCTCCTCCCAAGGGAATTGTTCAAAACTCTGCGTTTAACCCCCACCCCCGTGCTGCACAAAACTACAACATTGTAGAAGATCTTGCACAAGAAGCCTTGGTGATGTCATCTCTCGAAGTCCTTCAAATTTTCCTAGCTCAATGAAAGGGATTGTTAAAGGCCATTGGTGGATTTAATCCCATGGATACTAATCTCATAATCTTTGACTTGGAATATCATGTTCCAAGGCTTCCTCCTTAATTAGCATTCTAGATCCAAGTTGTCGTTGAAAACAAGAATATTTTTTGAACTTTTATTGACGAAGGAGCCTCCACTTGCATCATGTCTGTTACTTTTTGGAAATCCATGGGCTCTCCTACCCTCATCGAATCACACAATACACTTAAGTATTTCAATGGTATAGGCTTTAAACCCTAAAATGTTCTTTCATCATTGTCTATTACGTTATAAGGTAAATCGGTCAATGTTGAGGTTGAGGTCTTTGATGCACCTCTTGATTATGAAATTTTACTCGACCATCGTTGGATTGATTCCATGCGTGCAATTGTGTCTACCCTTTTCCATGTGGTATGTTTCGCCCACCAAGGAAAATTCGTTATTGTTGACCAACTGGACTTCTTTAATTCTGATTCTTGTACTAGCAACATTCCCTTCACTTCAAAGACACCTCCTGGTTATGAGAATGTCAACGTGCGTCTTTTGAAAGATTCTACTTTGATGGGTACATTTCCAATCCCACCACCCGATATTCCTCCTCCTTTCATTTCCTCTATTATAATGATATCCACCACCATTCATGAATCCTCTACATCATATTACCCATGGTTGGTACCTATCCCTAGTGATTAATCTCATTAGGACAACAAGATTCCTTTAATTCCAGTTGAATCCTCTTACCAAGCTATTCAATCGACAACCCTTTCCCCTCCTCTCTGTGATTCATCTACAGATCCATTTCTTGTGATATTTCCTACTGATGAGATGATCATGTCAGTCATGTGTATGGAATACACCCCCTGGGATGATGGACATCATTGATCCATTCTCTTCCTAGAATGCGACACCATAGAGGGTTACCAACATATTTTGGCTTTGTTGACCATTGTGGTTATTTCCTCAGTTCTTGAGTCATCACACGATGTTTTGTATGAAGGGAAATTGAGCAACATTTCGCCTACCATTCCTCTCGACATATCTATTAAACCTGGGGTCGTGGAGAATCTTCACATTGGAGCCTCCTGTTCTATCAATGGGGTCCATGAATACAAAGCCCTTTTCCAAGAATTCTGTGATGTTTTCACCTAGAGTTATGAAGAGATGCCTGGTATTGATCATGATATCGTTTTCCATGATATTAAGACATACATGGATGCTAAACATGTTTGATAGAGACTTCGCCTAGTTCACTCACGTAAAGTTGTTGCTATCAAGCTTGAAGTTGAAAAACTTCTTAAAGTTGGCTTTATCTATTATATGGATTTGACTGATTGGGTATCCAATATCGTTCCAATGAATAAGAAACAAGGTACCATCCGTGTTTGTGTAGATTATATGGACATAAATAAGGCTTGTCGTAAGGACAATTAGCCAACTCCCTTCGTTGACGAGATCATCGACGACTGTGCACGAAGTGAGATCTTCTCTTTGATGAATGGTTTCTATGGCTATAATCAAATTAACATTTTACCCACGGACCAACACAAGTCCACTTTTATTTTCCCTTTGGTGACCTTTGCCTACGGGAAATTTCCCTTTGGTCTCAATGATGCTGGCACGAATTTTCAGCGTTCTATGTATTATGCTTTCCATGATATTAAGAAAATCATGAAACCTTATCTTAATGATCTACCAACGCATTCCATGCATCGTCAAGACCACCCAACACATTTGAGGGCCATTTTTGTACGTTGTCGTTATTATCGCATCCTCTTAAACCCACACAAATGTGTCTTTTGTGTGGAGTCAAATCGACTACTTGTTTTTATTGTGTCGATACATGGGATCTGCGTAGACCCATTGAAGGTTGAGGCTATCCTTAATCTACCTCCTCCTTCCACTTTATGCCAACTCCAAAGTTTGCATAGGAAGGAAAACTTTTTACGTCATTTCATCCCAAATTACGCTTAACTTACGAAAGGATTCAATCGACTACTTAAGAAAGGTTATGAGTTTGTATGGGATGATACTGCAAAAAAATATTTTGAATATTTGAAACTTTCCTTTAACCCGTACACCCTTACTATTCCCCCCTGACTATAGCCAGTATTATTTCCTCTACTTAGCTTCTTTGGACTATACCATTTCCATGGTATTAGTCCAAGAGGATGATTCACATTATGAACATGTGATAAACTATTTGATTCGGAGTCTCATGACTACCGATACCAAATACCTCCATGTGGAGAATTTATCCTTGGCAGTTGTTCAAGTTGTCCAATGTTTTCGTCATTATATCCTATTACACAAAAACCACCGTTATTTTTTATTGCAGCCCTATGTATCATATCCTTATGCGACAATTTCTAGGGGGCAAGTACTCCAAATGGATAGTTATTCTCTAAGAGTTTGACTTAGAGTTCAAACGCGCTAATTCTAAGAAATATTTGGTTTTCGTTGAACTAATATGTGACCTTCCCTCCACTAAGATAGTAAGTGTGAAAGAGGATTCCTTACCTGATGAATCCTCTTTTTTGAACAGTTGTGATGAAATATGGTATGGAAATAAAATTATATATCTCCATATTCAAACTTTTTGGCCTGGTCTCTCTAGTACAAATCATCATCGCAGACACTATCAAGCTCAACAATACATCATTATTGGTGATACACTTTATGCCCATGGTATTGACTTGATTTTCCGACGATGTCTCACTTACAATGAAGCCGAGAAATCTTTGAATGATTGTCACTCTGGAGCATGTGGCGGTCATATGTCTGGGTATGCCACTACACAAAAGATCTTATGAGCGGGTTATTTCTAGCCTTCTTTATTTAAGGATTGCATCAGTGATGTTCAAAAATGACATGCTTGCCAAACTTATAATAACAGAATAAGATCTCATCCTGATCCTTTACATCTTGTAGTTTTTGTTGGTCCATTTTCCAAATGGGGCATTGACTTCATGACATGTGACCCTCACTTGGTCAGGGGGCATGGATACATCATTGTAGATATGGATTATTTCACTAAATGGGCCGAGGCGATGCCTACATTTGATAACACCAGGAAAACTGCAGCATTGTTCATATTCAATTATATCATTACTCGGTTTGGTATCCCTCAAGCTATCACTACTAATAATGGTAGTCATTTTTGGAACTTCATGATGTCCGAACTTACTAAAAATTTGGGTCTTCACCATGAAAAATCAACCCCCTATTACCCACAGGCCAATGGCCAAGTTGAAGCAATCAACAAATTTCTCATTAATATTCTTCGACGGATGATAGGAATTCATAAGACAACTTTGCACATGATGTTGTTTTTTACATTGTGGGCCTATCATACATGTAGCACGCTTTCATACTGTAACTCTCTGATACCATTCTGTAACGCCCCCATTCCGGGCCGGGCAGGTTCTACTTCACGGAATAATAATCTCATACTTAATTCTATATATAAGACATGCACTCTATATATAAGACATGCACTTAATCAAATGAAACACATTTAAACTCAGAGTAACCATAAGAATTAATACTACTATAAATAATCAGTGGCTTTAACATTACTTCATATGCACAACAAAATACATGATAAATATAAATACACAGACATGTAGAAATGTAATTAAAACATCATCTGGTACTTGTCTTTGAAACAGTGGTAATTACACCAACCAGGTGAAGGCCTTCCATGAACCTCCCAGCCTTAGACCACACTACTCATCAATCTCAACAGTGGGTCACCCCCAAGCTGGGACTAAGCTCCACCCCCAAGGAAAGGAATCCTAGGCTAGGCTGAGGTTACAGGGAAAACACCTGGTCACAAGGAAGGAATTCTCTCCCAGGAACCACTCATACTCACTGCCCACAGAATATCCTTCCCCACATGCCTATTCCACCCCAGGAGTATACACCTTCTCTGTCACCTAGACAGTCCTTCAACTGCTAACCTCCCTTGCCTTGGGTTTTAGTAACAAACCGGACCAGAAGTCTTCGAGCTCTGTGGTAGCTACAAGGTTCCTTCTAGGAGTTCTTCTCCTTCCTCTGCGCACTCTCTCACCTGGAGAGAGTGTTATACCACTGGCCAACAAGCCATACAGGGTCAAACACTACATTTCCACCACAGTCAATGGGAATCCAGACACGAACACCCAAGGGCATCTATAGACAAGTGCAACATCATAACCATGCTTAGCAGGGATGGGACACTTCCATTTTCTTGATCTGGCAACACAAGATAGACTCACAGTACGGATTCTCAGGGATGCATGATGAGTTTTCCACGCAGGGGTCGATTCAGACTCCATGTTTTAGAACAGAGAAGGGGTGTACCCACTTTTTAGACAAACACAAAATTTTTCCTGAAATTAACACAAACTTCTAGTTCAGGGGATGTATGGTTCAGACGGTTGGGTAGAATGGAGGAGGAACCCCCAACACGACTCATCTAAGCCATTTTATTTGCATGCTCCTGGGTTGACACTTGTCACCCATGCAACTGCATGCATTCCTTCAACATGTGTTCCTTCCATTTGGAAGTTGCTTGTCCGTCCAAAAGGACTTAGGATAAAACATATTATTCACATGTCTTTTGGAATAATATTAAAATATTATCCCCTAAGGAATTAAGCCCCTAGGCTCAACACTTAGTCCTTTTTCCCACCTTCCAGCCCCTAATCCCTTGCCCACTCTATGGAAGCTTAGTTCCCCATCACTCATTCATCGTGGTCGGTCTGTACGTGGTGGTGTTTATATTTTATTAATGTTTTGCATTGATACATGTACAAAATCAGGCTCTTGGCCTTCAACCCTTAGGCTCTCTAGCCTAGCAATCACATAATCCCACCAGCTTATATAAACTTGGCTCACTAGACTATAAAACATATTTACAATTCATTTCATAAACAAGATTTACAACAGGGCTTGGCCTTGGGGACATTACAGGAAATATGTCAAGTCTGTCATAGTATTTACACCTTTCCATCTAGTTTATGGTATCAAGGCTATCTTGTCGATTGAATGTGAAATATCATCTTTGAAACTGGTCATTGAAATTCTCCCCAATACATCCACTAAAGAAGAGCGCCTTTTGTATTTAATGAAATTAGAAGAAACCCGTCGTGATGCCACCCTAGTTATTGAAACTTAGAAGAAACTTGTTAAAGTCCAATATGACAATCATGTCAAGCCACATGTTTTTTTTGAAGGTGATCTTGTTCTCCTGTATGAATAGGATCCTAATTTTCTAGGGGCCGATAAATTCGAGGCCATGTGGTAAAGTCCTTACATTTTCAAACGTGTGTTGGAGAAGTGAGCTTATGAGCTAGTCGATTATGATGGAATCCCTTTGAGTGAGGCCCAAAATGGGATTTACTTAAATAATTACTATGCTTAAGTCATTTTTTCACGAGTGCTTTTACTTTTAGTGTATCATACTCTTGTGTTCTTTTTTCATTGTTTGGTTTCGACCTTCAGTTTCTTACCTTGCGTTGTGCTTGTTTTCAGATGTCAGTGTCTTCGCTACCATACATTGGCTTCGCTGATGGAGTTAGTCGTAGTACTCAGAACTTTGCATTTGTTGCTTGGTAAATCTATGCACCTACAGATGAATTGATTAGACTTCACGGTGTTTGTCTTGGTCCTGCAACTAACAATATCATGGAATACAATGTAGTCATCGAATTATTGATCGACGTTGTGTCTCTTGGAATCTGTCATCTTGTTGTACGTCTCGATTCACAATTAGTAGTCTTACAGTTGAGTAACGTCTACTCCATTTGAAGTCCTACGTTATTAAGGGTATATTTATGAATTCTCCCCTTGGAAATTCATTTTGATTACATTGAATATAAACACATTCCTAGATGTCTAAATACATTAACAGATGCATTGGCTAATTATGTGTTAGACAGACGTTTGAGAAATTTATAAAATCTAATCACACTTTGTATATACAACAAGCTGGTAGAAGCCTCATATATATATAATGATAAAAGTTTTTACAAAAAGTGTTTTTGTTCGAAGACCAAAATGTCAAAAATGGGAAGCACATGGCTTCATATACAAATATAACATCAAGGATTCTACTTGCGATAAAATGTGACTACCCGTGCTATTCTAAAGAGAGGTCGACCGATGTATATACGCCCACTGTATGGCACTGGTAACACCTCAGGATCTCATCAATGGAGGCATTTGGGATGTCCATTGTCAACCCATCCAAGTTTTTCTCTACAGCCTCATAGTCAGCAATGACTAATCCTTCTACCTCAACTTTCTCCCCTCTCCTCTAAATGGGAGATGAACCTAGAGGTCGATGAGGTCCCACATATGCAACATCAAAGAAATATTTGAGTCATCAGATAAAAGACATGAAAAAAAAATCATATTTAAAAATTACAAAAAAATTATAAAAACAAAATTTAATTCTTACCTATGTTACCCCATTGAGAACCTTCAGGAAGAACCAAGTATGGATCACCTCGAAAGTCCAATCCAACATATGTGTAGTCATATACCATAATCATTTGGGGCCTCAACCAATCAAAGAAAACATCATTATACCTAACTATAGGCCTAGTCACATGTCAAGCCATGACGTCACACCACCTCTTCATTCTTGGATCCTGTGGGGCTGGTATGCCCCACTCTACCTGTAGGCGCAAGTGTGGAACCCTCTCCAAGAAGAAGGAAAACAAAATAGATATGTATCCAAATTGTTTCAATTCACCTCTCCTACACTTGTTAAACTGTTTCTTCATGCTTCTGAGAACCCCATCACTCCAGTTGAAAACTCAGGGCTCCATCCATTCCAGTGGATACTGGAAATCTCTCTAAAGGGCCATATGGGGAGTTGTGCTCCCCACCATATGTGTGATCATGTATATGATAGTTCGTAGAGGTAAGTCATCGACAAATCAGATAGCGACCTTACCTCTATGTCTCTCAGCACCTGGCACGCAATGTGCACTAATATAGTGGCTCATAGGTTCTCTACCTCCTCTTGTACTCGTCAGTGTAACTCGAGCCCCTCGGTGAGACAACCCGGTCAAGAAATAGATATCCTCGATATCTATTTCAAGAATATGATCCTCCACATGGAATGCCTACTGGTCCACATCCCACATGTGGAATAAGTACTCCAGTAATCTCAGTTGGGCCCTCATGCCCTGGATCTTGAAAATTTTTAGCAGTCCACACTGTCGAAGGACATTTACTACCCCCGGGTCATTCCCTTCAAAGTAATCTTCATCCTCATGTTCTCTCTCTCACCATTCCAACATCCTTACTGTAGAAAACTTGAAATGGAACGTGAAAGAGGCATTAGAATCTTCATCTTTCTCTTGGACACTTTTTGTTCGCAAAAGCATATTAAAACAATTTTTTCTTTGCGCACGTCACAGGCTAGCTAGCCCGTACAGTGCAGAGTCATTGTACTATAGCTTAAATATCACCTGTGATGACCCTGGGTCGTCATAGGGAATGATACTAGGCACCTGCGACGACCCCCAAGTGCAAGTACCCTACAAAATGAAACCTAAAAAGACATTTCTAACCAATGAAAAGTAAAAATAAATCCATGAAAAGTTGAAGGAGCTGAAAATTACCTGTTTTGCAAAGATCGTTCACCAAATGATCAATCGTACCTCTCACAATCTATGGTGGAAGTTTGAGGTAAAAAGGGGGGTTTGGAACAAAGTTTGAGTGGAGTAACAATGAAATGGGAATAATAAGTTTTTACCCAATTTTATTAACTTTTTACTTTTTCCATTTCATTTTTTATATTATTTTATGTATTTCACCTAAACCCTAGACTTCTAATGGTATTGGAAGTGTTTGATTTTTCGAAGGTGAGAAATATAGGAGTGGAATTTGAACAAAGATACATATTTTTGGGTTTTATTTTATACATTTGTCGTCTGTACAAATCCTTTTAGATTTTTTCAGGAAAAAAATTGAGAAGAGTCTTTGTTCCTCCTCATGCTCATAAATCAATGAGAAGGTAACCAAGTAAAATTTTGTCGCATTTTCGTACTCGTCATGGTAACACAAAAAATGAAACCCATGGAGTATACTTTAATCTCTTTTCATGATCCATAAAATTATTTGAAGAAAACATTTGATGGGTGGTAGATTATCACCTTTTCAGTCTCATCAAATTAACTTATGAAAAAGGAACTTGTGGAGTCCCCTTTAAGTGTTTTTTCAGAGTCTCTAAACATGAAAAACCCTTGAGTTTTTTGTCTTTGGACTCGTGAAACAAACATTGAAAGACCCATATTGCACCGAACCACTCCTTCTTAGTGTTCGTTAAACATACTCCGAGGGACTCGTCCGAAGGATGAGCTTACATAAACAAGCATATGCTATCCTCCTTAAGCATGCGTAAAAATAAAGAGATACTCGCTAGAAATGGTGAGGGAAAATTTGGGAAAGAAATGTGTTTTTGTAACCATGTTAGTAGAAGTAATAGTCTCTCTTGAACATGACACCCCCCTTCATCATTTGAATCTGGGTTGGGAAATACATTTGTCTCTCGTTTGACTATCTCCATGTCCATGTGTTGGGTCCTCCTTGAGTCAATGCTAGCAAGTACATTTTCATGTCATTCATATGTTCAATATAAGTCTATCCTTAATAAGACTCCTATTGAGTCAGCCATCTGCAGTTATAAATTTTCTACCATGTCGACCTTCCCTGTGTCAGTTTTGAATCATTTCATGCTTTGATCTATCTCAAATATATTACTCATTTCATGTTATTGATGGCAGATACATCAAGGCCCTCCTGTGATGAGTCTTTTCCTATTGAATTCATCTCATTATCCAAAAATAAGACTTAGAAATCATTCAGTGCCATACAACCTGCATGCCTCAATGGCAGGTTTCTTCACTTTCGACAGTGGGTTCACATCATTGGCCCCTGATTGGAAGATTCTCTTGAGTGTTAAACTTCAACTCCTTTATTCATAATCATTGGATTGTACTGTGGTACCTTGGGAGTCATTGACATCAATGGTTATTTCCGTCGCAGTTGTTAACGATTCTCATTACTAGCCAGTAATCAAGTGCTTTCTACCATGTTCGACTCCAACACCTGTAATCGCAATGTTAGATTCATGCTTAGGAACGATGAAAATGAAGACCATGGGTCATACCATTTTGGTCCAGGCTGTGATGGCATATTCATGATTTGTATTGACACATAGATCTACTTTATATGTCTCATGGCTATGTCTGAATCTGAGTCATTTTAGAGCATAGATCCATAATGTATTCTAGGTGGCTATGTCGATTCACCTTGACATGGATCCACAGTGTATATTTAGTGGCCATGACTCATTTGACATTTTGTAATCTGAGTATGGGAATTCCTAACTCGAATGATGGTATATTATTATGTTGATGCTTGACTGTTTGTAGGTTCTCGACTGACGCACTCCTTTTTTCCGACACACACGCCTTTTACAAAGTATTTCGGCTGACACGAGTTCCAGCCTCATAAATTGGGGGGAATTATGTTACAAATTATTTTTGTCATCTTAGTGATCCATTGACAACATGTGTTCATGTTCCCCAAAATATCCTTTCTTCATGAGGAAATGGATTGGACTTCTCTTCCAAAAAAAACCCTATTAATGAAGGTCATCGTAGGTTGCACTATAAGCAGGGTGCGATGATTCCTCGTCGTCACACTCTTCCCTAAAAATGGTTTTCAACGTATCCACAGGCTTCTCTACAGATGGGGTGCGACAATTTCAAAAGGATAAGAAAAGGTCAACCTTCACGAAAGCTCTAGAAGGGGATCTTCTAGAAGGTGAGTTGGCATCTGTATGATTGGGATCCTACTCACTTCTTTGATTTGGTGGGACCATCCTAATCTCTTTAACCATCTCTCTTTCCCATATATAAGGATGGATTTCTCATGGAAAAGGTTAACCAAGGTTAATGAAGGTTGAATTGTATAAGATTGTATGGAGTATTCTGCATTGGGTCATTCTTGAGAGCTTCATTTCAGTTCACCAAGTCATTGTGGATCTTCTTCATTAAAGTTTGGAGAAAGTGTGTATGTTGGAGCAAAGGGTCATCATAAGGGGACCTTGCAACATCAAGGATTTGTTTGTAATATCCACTTTCATTCTTTATAATACAACAATATGTTTCTTTCCCATAAAACTTATCTCGTTTTATTGTATGATTTCTTGATCACATACATAGGTTCTCTTTGAGTATGCTATATTGCTTTGACTTTGGTTGGCTTGTGTTCTCTTGCATATCTAATATCATAGGAGCACTGGAGTGGATATAGGATGATGATGATAAGAGGAAGTGATATTTAAATGGTATGTCACATTTCTTTCGTTTGATAGTAAACTCAATGATTAGAGATTAGGGAAAGTGTCATGTATTGTTATGTTTTGTTCTAGATCTAGGTGGATATAGGGAGATTGTTTATGTTTTCATTTATCGATAAGTCCCATAACAGAGGTAAATGACAGAGAGAGGGGTGGATGTAGCAGATA